>CM031583.1:10438230-10653576 GCA_018467065.1 Ephestia elutella
ATCACGTCTTTATCCCTAACGGGGTAGACAAAGCCAAGAGTCGCTTGCAACTCACTTTCGCATTCATAATATTAGTTAGGCGATGGGCTAGCAACCTGTCACTATACCTGAATCTCCATTTCATCAGAGAGCCCACTATTTAGCTAAGGGTGGCCTTCGAGTCTCACGACTCTTGGCTCTGTCTACCCCGTAAGGGATAAAGACGTGATTCTATGTATGTATGTATGTAATATTAGTTAGGATACATAGTATCGTTGAGCGGGTATCCCATACTACAAGGAAACTTACTTCAGGGCTTTATTTTTTATTTATTTATTTTCATAGAAATATCAATGTTCAACCATTGAGTGGGTCGTATTCTTGTTTGGCAAAAGTAAAAAAAAAAAATACAGCAGACTCCTAAAACTAAAAAAAATAAAAACTTTATAACGAGTTGTGTAAAAACCAAATTTTCTTAATACATGATCGTGAGTTTAATTACAAGATTCCTCTGTAGCATTAATATGATATTCCCTCGTGTAAAACATATTGTTGTGAAGTCATTAATTATACGGAGTTGTGGTCTGGAGGGAGGGAAACTTTACATATAATATATATATACAGCAATAGATAAGCTATACTGTAATCTTCTTCTTATCGAGTGTGTTATTACTAAAACTGGTGTCAGATTTTATTCAAGTCGCCTAAAGGCATCTGGCATGACTTTTACGACTACCGCCGGTGGCAGTAGCCGTATACACACTAGTAAACTAATCAGTCAGCCAATGTGCAGGTTTTCTCACGATGTTTTCCTTCACCGGAAGCAGGTGGTCTTTGAGAAAACTACCATACATGAGTCAGATTGGTCTACAAACTCTTGCGACAAAGGTAGGTATTACCCGGGTCCTACCCGACCTCAGGCGGGTGTCATTACCACTTGGCCACCACCGCTTAAAATACTTTAATATAACCGGTAAATAACATCCCACCAAAAATATTTTCATGTTAAGTGTTGCCATAAGAAGACCACATTTCACGCACTGTCGAAAATTTATCAGGTCTTATGTAGAGCCAAGTTCTACTTCTACGAGCCCTAATTTTCCAAACTCTACACCTTTCTTTCTTTCACCCAGATATTTGACCGAGCGAGCGAAGTGAGCGAGGGCTATAATTCAAGTTGGGGCGAAAATACAATTGTTTTCATACTGTATGTGTGTATGTTTGTTCCGAAATAACTCTCGAACTGTTGAACAAAGGCCTCCCCCAAGGATTTCCACAACGACCGGTCCTGCGCTGCCCGCATCCATGCGCATCCCGCGACCTTCACCAGGTCGTCGGTCCACCGAGTAGGAGGTCTGCCAACACTACGTTTTCCGGTTCGTGGTCGCCACTCGAGAACTTTTCTGCCCCAACGGCTATCTGTTCTACGAGCTATGTGTGATTTCTTTCTACTTTCGCTATTTTGCGCCTCAAATAAACAAATACTTTCATCTCAGTAGAAACGCAAAGCCTAATATTACTGAGTAAACGTAGAGTCACAAACAATGATATGTATTCAACTTTAGACCTTATAATATTGTCTTAAGGACCAATATGTGTTAACGAATTAATGATCGTGACTGTACATAAATTCCCTTAGCAGCAAACACTTTGAATAAACATAAATAAACCTACCAAATTCACTTGACATTATTTCGTAATAATAAAAGTGAACTTTCGGATGATATCCGGCGGGTTTGAGAAGGGACATGTTTGTTTATCAATACTGTCAATTACCGTAAACTTTTGTTATAGGAATAGGACAAAAATAAAAGTTAAGTTGGTCCATAGATTGGATATGGATACTACTTATACCAATGTAATAATGAAGAGTTGGTAATTTTAGGGATCCGTACTGGAATTATAGGTAGATACTTGAAATAAAATAAAAAAAAATATGTGGAGGACACATATTTTGGATAGAACTTCTATCCAAGAAAGGGATCAATTTCTCAACGCTTGAAGGTCTGTCATCTGTACTGAGAATCCTGTGACGATGATTAATCTCAAGTTCGCATCTACAGGATGCATACTTAAAATTGGAATAATTTTCAAAAGCAAACCTAAGTTTACTACCATTTTGTAATGTGTAAACTTGTACTATTACATCACCGTTGCGTCGCCTGCGTCACAAGTTGTTGGGTCAACCGGGATTTAATTTGCAGTTCGTGTGTGTTCGCGAACGATGGATCTAATAAGAGTATGATAAGAATAGACCACTGTCTCTTGCGTCACAATTTGCTGGGCCAATAGATATATTTAAATAAGAGCTCGATAAGAATCATAAAGGTATTAAGGAATAATTACCTCTATGTATAACAATAGACCACCGTCGCCTGCGTCACAAGTTGGGCAAACAGGGTTTGTCTAGAATTTAATTTAGAGTTCGTGTGTGTTCGCGAACGATAGATCTAATAACCGTACGATAAGAATAAACCTCCATCGCCTGCGTCACAAGTTCCTGCGCCAATAGGTTTTGTCTCGAATTTAATTTAAAGTTCGTGTGTGGTCGCGAACGATATCAATACATATAATAAAACTGTAACTGATCTGTGTCTGTACATAGAAGATTTTTAAGAAAAAAAACTGTGAAGGATCATTTTTTGTAGAATTTTTGTCTGTCTGTCTTTCTTTCTGTCTGTGTATTTCTTTCTGACTGTCTGTCTTTCTTTCTGTCTGTCTGTCTGTCTTTCTGTCGCATCGCATCACGCAAAAACTACTGGACCAAATTTGATGCGGTTTTCACTGTTGTATTATAGAAGGTCTAACTTAAAATCTGGCGTAAGTTTCATCTTAATACGCCGCTTAGAACCTGAGATATACGCGGACGAAGTCGCGGGCACAGGTTAGTATCTAATAAGAGTACGATAAGAATAGCCTCCGTCGCCCGCGTCACAAGTTGTTGGGCAAACAGGTTTGTCTCGCTCGAATTAAATTTAAAGTTTGTGTGTGTTCGCGAACGATAGATCTAATAACAGTACGATAAGAATAGACCACTGTCTCTTGCGTCATAAGTTGTTGGGCAAACAGGGTTTGTCTCACTCGAATTAAATTTAAAGTTGGTGTGTGTTCGCGAACGATATATCTAATAACAGTACGATAAGAATAAACCTCCGTCGCCTGCGTCACAAGTTGTCGGGCCAACATCGGGCTTTGTCTTAGCAGATTAATTGTACGAATTTAATTTAAAGTTCGTGTGTGCTGGCAGCGACGGATCTATTTGATGGAAATTAGATCGTCTCAGCCAAGAGTGCTCAAACTTGTGATGTGGTGCTAATGGGTAACGAAGTCGGGAAGTTTGATGTAAATAGGGGAAGTATGTGAAGAGGATATACGAATTTATATAAAGAAAGAAAGATAACTGCTCCAGTTATGTCACTTAATGAGTACATAAAATTGATTGAATACACTCCTTTCTTAAGCCGACATGTGTAAAAACGGTGAAATTCATCTTTTCCTACCGTATGGGAATTGATTCCATTTGACTTTGTATACAATCTATTCTTATTTCCATTTTAACTTGGGATTGGACATTGCAATACAAGCATTAAACTTGATTCTGTCATCTGACGTACCTACCCAGTCGACATTTGGCGGTCGTCAAATAAAGTATGTTGGAGATAGGGACTAAATACTGACAGAATGTTTGCCATAAGAAAGACACTATAAAGTATTAATAATAATGCTGTGTGTAAATGTTAACCTAAAAATTAAAATTTACTCTAAAATACATATTTTTACTAATCACTAGGTACCGCTATATGTTTGTTAGCTAAATAGTACCTATCCTGCCTATAAACCTACTTCTTATTTATCTCAACCTAAGAGGATATGTCTCCAAAAATAGTGTTATTATCCCTTTATTTCTCATATAACAATCAGAATGCCGACATACTTGGAAAATGGCGTTATTAAATCCGTGTAAAAGACTAAGTACACGACTCGGAAGGGAATAAAAGTCACTTGCTTTTAAGTTACTGTTATGACCGCAAGTACCAGGCGATCATAAAAACTAACGGCTTCAACGAAGATTCAAGAAAAGTAAAGAAAACTGCTGAAATTAAAACGAATTGTCAACAAAAAATACGTTAAAAGTACAGTATAAAGAATATTTCTGTTTTGTTTTTTTAAGGTTAGATATATTAAAACAACATCAGGTTCCACAGCAGCCTTTTAGTTTTATACGATCAAGAAAAATCTTGGAACATATGCATAAATACTTATATTTAAACATTTATATGGAAAAATACGCCTATACAGGCAATGTTTCGATTTACATTTTTTTTCATACTATTTTAAATACATTAAAGAATAAAAAGAAAGATACGCTGATTATAGCCAAAAGAATTTGTCTAACTCAGGTAATTTCCGAATTGTATAAATACTTTAAGGGTAAATGATACTCAAAAACTTTTCCCATTAATGTACACAGAAATACGAAAAACGTTGTTGGAATTTCACCAAAATTTCATTAGGAAAAGTTGTTATCTTCAGCTGAAAATATTTAATGATTAAGCATAAGTTTGCAAGCGTTTTAAATGAAATTTAAAAGTAGGCTTTTGATGAAATAAGTGCTACTTAACTATTGAAAGCGTAACTCATGTACCAGGAATGCATACAGTAAATAGCACTTCCAATCACCTAGTGCACAGACGCTCACTTCCTTGCACACGTCGTTCTCGTTACTATCTAAAGTGCAAAGTAAAAATGCAGATGCAAAGGAACTTTTATGCAAATCGTTTTCACTTCCATTCCAGCTACTAGGCTAACATAACACATAAGAAGGAATTTTAAGTAGGCTCCGCTGTGATGCGAAAACTTTACGCTTCATAAACGTCTGCTTTATGGAACAGACTAGAAAATGAGGCGGTATAAATGGATTTATTGAAGGTTCGTTTTGTTATTTCATTTCAGTGTATGTATGGTATTCATAATGTGCCTCGTATATTTATTGATATTATTTGTATTCCTGTCTGTTTTTTTGGAAACAAACGCCCTGATTTTGTCGTCATGATTCCTCACGATGTGTTAGTTTAGTACCTATGTTACGTAAAAAATAAAAAAAGTTGAAATTTATTCCAAGTTTGATCGTTCAATTTATATGGAATTTTATTTATTTAAAAGTGGCTCGATTTAATTAGTCAAGCGTATAGTATAATGCACGGCGAACGCTCGCGATCGGCATGTTATACGGATTAAGATAGCTACTATACGATTTGCTAACAGAATATGAACATTATAACAACATATCGAAATTTAAACCACTAGACAACCGCTTCAATACACCTATAGCTATTAAACATAACATAAATAACGAATTTACAAAAAACCCCGACATCACGCTGAAAATGCTCATTACTCCTAAACGTGAACTACTACTACTAAAACCGATGATACAATGAATCATGGCTAAAACCACTTTCGATTTCGATTAAGGGACAGACATAAAGACTCTTCAAACTAAAACCACCCCTTTTTTGCATCGGAGGTTAAAAAAATAAAGCAGCTAGCAACACCTACACAACACTCGCTGAACGTGAACAAAAGCCTGCTTTGTGAGGAGTTTTTTTCACTCCTGTAATATTTAAATGTAGGTCTTTTCACGGTCGCTTTCAACCTCGGAGCTTTTTGTTCTCAATTATACGGTTCTAAAGTTGAGGCTATATACGCTGAGTTTTGATTAGTTTTGGAAAAAAATGTCGTATAATAAATACATTCCTTTATCCATATACGAAGTTTGTTGCGGATATTTTGGCTGTTTACCATAGACAGAACAAAAATTTTGTTATTGAAAAAAAAAAAAAAAATTTATGACACAGATAACGTATATACACTTACGTGGTGAGTATGTCGTAGACGGTGTACCGCGCGAGGTAAGAGTGGCGGTGCAGCCTGCGCAGGCTCTGAGCGAGCAGCAGGAACCGCCTATAGGTACACTTACGTGGTGAGTATGTCGTACACGGTGTACCGTGCGAGTTACGAGTGGCGGTGCAACCTGCGCAGGCTCTGAGCGAGCAGCAGGAACCGCCTATAAGTACACTTACGTGATGAGTATGTCGTAGATGGTGTACCGCGCGAGGAACGAGTGGCGGTGCAGCCTGCGCAGGCTCTGAGCGAGCAGCAGGAACCGCCTATAGGTACACTTACGTGGTGAGTATGTCGTAGACGGTGTACCGCGCGAGGTACGAGTGGCGGTGCAGCCTGCGCAGGCTCTGAGCGAGCAGCAGGAATCGCCGGTCCGCCGACACCGAGAACGAGGCTGGCTCCAGCACCCTCTGGAGGAAATAAAAAGAAAATGTAATATTACTAATCTTCATCATCAATGAATCTGTGTCTGTAGAAGATTTTTAAGAAAAAAAACTATAAGGTTTTAATGGGAAGAAGCCAAAACCATTTTTTGTACAATTTTTGTCTGTCTGTCTTTCTGTTTTTATGTTTGTACGCGCTTCACGCTAAATTTGATGCGGTTTTCACTGTTGTGTTATAAAGGTGTAACTTAAAATCTGGCATAAGTTTCATCTTGATACGCCGCTTAGAACCTGAGATACGCGCGGACGAAGTCGCGGGCACAGGCTAGTCCTTACTAATATTATAAATGCGAAAGTGAGTTTGTTTATTTTTTTATTTGTTACCTCTTCACGCTTTATTTACTGAACCAATCTTCTTGAAATTTCGCAAACACATAGTTAAATTACATTATATAAGCTAGAAAAGGCAAAAATTGATTACCCTACAAACAAGAGCTTTAATTGGGAGTAAATTAGGTTAGTTGGAAGCTCTTTATGAATTAACTGACCTACTTTAATTTCAGCGACATTTTAGCTTAAAAACTAAAGAGTATTTTTTTACGATGGATTTAAAATAAGCGATATGCTTTTGAACATTGCATGTGACATGCTTTCCGAATGCATCCGTAATAATGGCGTTGGCGGCACAAATACCAGAAAAAGCACTTAATGGTATCCGAACTCTTTTAACTTATTTATAAATTTCATGGTATCAAAGTGCATTGCTCTCGCTTTGTGACAGTTTCGGAACATAAATTGTCTATCCATACTAATATTATAAATGCGAAAGTTTGGATGTGAGTTTGTGAGTTTGTGAATTTGTGAGTTTGTAAGGATGTTTGTTACTCAATCACACAAAATCTACTGGACGGATTTCGATGAAATTTGGTATAGAGGTAGATAATGACCTGGAATAGCACATAGGCTACTTTTTATCCCGGGAAAAAGCACTGTTCCCGTGGGAAATTCACGCGGGCGAAGCCGCGGGCAAAAGCTAGTTATATTCATATTTTTAAATCCGACCGGTAGTTTCAGAGATTAAACTGCTGAGCTAAGGAACATCAGAAACGTATGTAGCTTCTGTCAGGCGGTGACAAATTCGTGTCTATGCATATTATATTTCGAGTAAATGCAAGAGTATGTTTTTAACTTTGTCTGTAAGTATGTTTTTAACTCAATCACGTAAAACGGACTGAACAGATTTTTGTGAAATTTGGTACACGGGTAGAAAAATACCGGGAATCCTACTAATATTGTAAATATGAAAGTTTGGATGTGAGTTTGTGAATTTGTGAGGATGTTCGTAACTCAATCACGCAAAATCTACCTACTGGACGGATTTCGATGAAATTTGGTACACGGGTAGAAAAATGCCAGGAATAGCACATAGGGTACTTTTTATCCCGAAATTCACACGGGAGCGAAGCCCCGGGGCGCAGCTAGTAGCACGTAAGGTACTACTGATTCCGTGCTTCACGCGACAACGCCGTCAACATAGGCCACAAGTGTATACGTATAGATTACCTATTGAATCTGATTCATTCGAAATTCTACGTTTGCGTGTTCGGCATATACAACCCATAGATTTAGATATTCAACCGAATCAAATCATTGCTTGTATAATTTACGAACATGATACAGATAGTATCAGTAAATTATATAACCCGGAGTCCTACGTTGATGACAAACGTTTCAAATGCGACAAAGCAGCGCGGTGCCACGCTATGCGTAAATGTCAAATGTGTGGACGTACAATACATGTAATGAATTACTTAGCACAGGACTCTTATCACATAGACATAAAATGATTTGATTTGAATGAATCGTCTATGTCTGTACATAGGAGGTATCAGAAAAAATGTTAATAGGGGTTTTTATAGGGCCAATAGACCCAAAATGTTTTTTTTAAAGAATTTTTCTCGGTCTGCGTTCTAAAGCCCATCACACAAAAAGAACTGAAAGAAAGATGTGGTTGTCAGAGGTAGTATTGCTTAATGTCTAACTTAAAACTGACGCAGATTTTAGCTTGATACGCTTCTTAGAACTTAAGAAATTAACAATAATAAAGTCGCGGGCATAAGCTAGTCTTTTAAAAGCCGAATAAATGCTGACAGCGATCGAGTATATCGACTCGAATAAATTATTTAATTTATGCGATGTATCGATTTGTTTGTCTGATTCTATCATGTTTATTTATTTAAGTGCTATTAGTATGATTAAAGATCAGGCCCTTGATTCTACAAATTACAAACGTAGATGCCGTACCTCAGTTATGTCTCAAACGCCAAAGAAATCGTAATAAAACATAGAAGTTTTACAGAGATCTTGTCACTTTATTTCAATTTCTGAGTCACGATATCGACTTTCGTAATTAGTGGAATCGGACCCCTTGTCTGGGCTCGTTTCGGGCGTACTTCGGGTTACTTGAATTATCACTTTGTTTTGGGCAAAGCTCGTATTTAAAAAGAAATTTTAATCCGTTTAAACCATATATGTAAGAGGGCGGTCTTTGCCCAGCAGTGGGACACAACAGGCTAACAAAAAAACCAATAAGCTAATATTCCTGACGAAAGGTACATTAACTTTCTTTATGGTTTAAACCTAATTCTGTCCGATATAAAAACATCCTTCATCTAGATAACTTGCTGTCAACCACCGTACGTTTTAGCGCACTACACACTTAAAGCGCAACACCAAAGCCGCTTAGCGCACTACACACCAAAGCCGCCGACCCGCCGACACAACCCGGCGACACAACCCGGCGGCCTATATGAATAAAATTATATCGGCAACACAAACAAAAAAAAAAGTTGCCGACATAGGTCGGCGGGTCGGCGACTTTGGTGTGTAGTGCGCTAGAGACACTTCTTGCCACGAACAACCAAGCTGTGGAATCAGCTTTCTGCGGCGGTGTTCTCGAACCGATACGACATTGGAACCTTCAAAAAACGAGTCTATGTCTTCTTAAAAGGCCGGCAACACCCTGGTGTTGCAGTAGTCCATGGGCAGCGGTAATCGCTTACCATCAGATGACCCGCTTGCTCGTTTTCCGTCCTATGTTTAAAAAAAACTACTTGGGTAAAGGGTTAAGTATATATTTCATAAAAATACAAAATAATTTAAAAAAAGATAGGTGTATTAAATGATTAAATTCCTTGCTACCAGTAATTGAAGATTAATCTCCTAGCTCAGACAAATAGCTTACATCTCCAGCAGCTCCGAAGTTGCAAATAGCTCGGGGTCGGGTTGATGGGCAAGTGCCGGGCTAATGGACATTTTGAAAACGCACAGTTTTGGCCCAACAGCAGGGAAAATCCGAAGTTTAGTTTGGCATAAAGTTAGAAAAAAAATGAATGATTTTTTTTGTCTATGGTAAATGGGGTCATCTCCATATGGTTATGTCCATTGCCCACAAGGGGTTATGTCCATTGTCTATACGATTCCGGCATCAATAAAATATGAACTTTCGTGCTGCGAGTACACGATAAGTTTCAATTTTTTTGTAACTTTGGTTTTAGAGTGAAAATACAATAATAAATGTTAAATTTTACAAAAGGTAGGTAATTGAAACTAACGAGAGATGAAGACATTATAGATTGGATGAATTTAAAATGGAATTTTCGTTGTGGGTTGAGTAAGGAATACAAATAGGTTGAGTAAGGAAATAAATGAGGAGGATAGACGACATAGAATGAATTCGGAACGACTCTTCCCGATTAATAGTATGTGAGTTTCCCGGTTGTAATAATTATAGAGTTAATATTAGAGAGACTGATGAGTGTAGAGAGACTAGAGAGAATCTGTAAGGATCGTTAGTGGAAATCGCTAGTTTCTGCCTACCGCCACGGGGAAAAGGCGTGATAATATGTATGTATAGAGTTAAACTACTGGACTAAGTACTGGTACTGGTAAGGTATAAGTACTGTACAGATACAGTAGTGTTATTTATTCTGTGTTGATAGGTAAACATGGGGCTGAAAATGGACGCATTGGAAACGTCCAAATTTGGTCTTAAGCTGGAATATCTCTGGGTAACACGTAGGTTCTGAAGCTGAGATACAGAATTAATGTAAGTACTACGTACAGAAAGGAAACTCCCTGCCCCTCCCGCAATATGGCACCACCGCACCCCCCGCACTTCTACCTCGTTCTTGTGTGTATTGGGACACTATGACTATGAAAACGCACACATTGACGTGTTCATGTTCATGGAAATACAGTTTCATTTGTAGTAGTAGTAGGTCCACTGAAGAAGAAGAAGGTACATTTGACGCCCCGTTTCTATGAAGCGCCCGCCCTGTGGCTGAGAACTAATCTAGATTGAGTTATGGCTGCATCGGTATTCGATTAAACGCTGGAACTGCTGGAATTCGCACTAGAATCTATACTTGCTACAAGGCGATATCTAAAGTTAAGGTTAAGAGCCATTTTGCAACCTTGGCAACTGTCTCGCTCGCGCAATGTAACATTTTTGAAGATTGTGGAAAACTCAGACAGATTTTCGCTCAGAAGTTCCTTAGTTCGCTCACTCACTTATACTTATGGAAAAAATAAGAACTTCATCTTACACTAAATCAAATCAAAGTTCAAATTTGAATTTTCCATTACCTACTTATTTGTTGCACTCGTTTTTTTGTGAGCACAAAAGGCCAAACAAAAGCCAAACTGCCTTTCTGGTCACAAATTTGCCTTTCCGGTCACAAACTGGGCCCTTCTGGTCAAGTGACTGGCAGGCAACGCGCAGCCAAAACAACTGGTCGTAGAAAGCTGAAATTTGGCATGTAGGTTCCTTAGGGAGTGTAGGGGAGCTCTAAGAGAGGATTTCCCGAATTTCCTACGGGAACAAACTCCTGTGCCCATGCTTGTTGTCACTTAAAAGAGAGGAGCCTCTATCACTATTATTACATTTACATTTATTGAGATTTGTGTGAAATAAGCCTCACATAGTCTTGTTTACTTATGCCGAAACTGAACCTATTTACCGAAAAACCTCATCCATTTTATGATTATGGAAATCCCAGCCAAACTGGGAACGAAGTTATGCAATGAGGCGCGAACGTAAAGGAAAACTGGAGCCGGCCAATATTGGACGTCAACCCGGTTATAAATTGATGGCTGGTCTGGTCAACAAGTGGGGAAGAATAGGGTTGGGGAGTTGGTCAAATATCGGAACGTTATATTTTGATGTAAATAGTTCTATTGACGCGGCTTGGTAGAATTTGAAAAATGGCGTAAAGGAAGTAAAGTTGATTTGATTATTGTACTGTACAATCGATGCTCAGTTGTTTTACAATAAAGATATTTGAATTTTTAAGTTTTTGAATTTTGATGCCGAGATGTTTGAGATGTTTTTTTTTTAATACTATTTTGTAATTTTTTATTTATGAAATGTCAACTTTATTATCCATGAATAATTATTAATCACAAAATAACAAAAATATTCTTATATAAATATAGGTCATTATACAAACAGTACGTTGTCAAAATATTTTAAATATAAAATTTGTCATAAAAATACACATCCTAAAATTTAATTACAACCCGCCCCTTAGCGTTTCTGGTGCAAAGGTGCCCAGAACGCTTGCCGCGTTACCGCGCTGAATCGCTATGGCCATCCTTTGCACCAGAAATGAGCCAGAGCGGGAGTCCCCAGTGTTCACAGCTATCCGTTGCCCTATCTCCTTTAAAAGGCGCTTAGCGTCCGATCCCCAGCTGCCCATGTAATGAAAATAAATAGGTAAATGCAATAACATATAATAACTTTGGGTAAATGGCACTTGATCGAAAGTGTGTTCTTTTATTATTACATGTGAGAAAGGAAAGATATGACGTAAATAGATAGAAAGACATATTTTAAGAAATATCAATTAAATTTTTCTATAGGGTTCCTGTCATAAAATTATCACTTTTATGACAGAAACTCTATGAAAAATAAATTAAGAAAATGCTTTTGTAGTAAAGCTACAAAGCTTCTTCTGGATCCTTACCTTATTTGATCTTGGCATATCAAATTGTATATCGTGAATATTTAATTGGTATACTCGTATTTCACAGTTCCAAAATCACAGTGACAAATCACTACCACTAGATACGTTGTGACAGGAGAGCCATCCCTCAGCTCGCTCCATTGCACCCGTTATATATCGGGTGACTGACCAGTCTCCAGTGGTAAATACATGGTGACTTATATAAACTATTTGCTTCTACCCGAGGCTTCACCCGCGTGGATTTCCCACGAGAACAGTGCTTTTTCCCGAGATGAAAGGTACCCTATATCCTTCTCAGTACTTCCCTAATAGCATTAGGGTTCTAACTATGTGTATGCGAATTTTCAGGAAGATTGGTTCGGTAAAGCGTGAACAGGTAACATTTTTAATTGTAAATAAATAAACAAACAAACTCCACGTCCACATATACAGTTACTCGTCCACATATACAGTTATCGTCCACATATACAGTTATTTAATTGTAAGAGATATGTTGTAAAGTGACGTCTTTGGAGAAAATGCAGCAGTGGAGTTTGTTGCTCCGCCTCTTCTCCACTTGCGCTTTGGAGGCGGTGGTAAACTTAGCTTTAAGTAATTTTATGACGTCAACTAACTAAAAAACAAGAAAGTGACGATTTATAAGTGCTATTTTTAAGCCAATATGAATAAAAAAAATTGACTTTGACTCAATTTCGCATTTATAATATAAGATAATATAAGTTAGGATATGTTGGTTTTAGCGCTTTGGTAAAAATGTAATTTATCAATTATATTAATGTGTTTTAAGTTCGCGATAAGCAAGCCATTCCTTAAACTGTTTGTATTTTTTAGAGCTCACGTTCAAAATTTCGGGATATAAAGACTACCCTATAATCATAATCATAATCTATGTTCCAGCTTATATTCTATGGTAGAAACCTTTGAACCAAATTTAATCGAAATCCCTTCAGTAGGTTTTGCATCATTGCGTAACAAAAATACACAAATCCTCACATCCAATCTCGCGTTTATATATAAGTGGGATGGAATTATCGCAGTGATTCATATCTGTCACATAAACCTGAATATTTTTTTAGATATTTGTGGTATTAGCAGCAGATACTACCATAGATAATACTATAATAGATACTACGTGATAGAGGGCCATCCCTCAAGATCGCTTCATTGCTCTCGTTATATACCGAGTGGCCGGCCACTCTCCCGCCGTAAATATACCTACATAGCCTGTATATAAACTATGTTGTTTTAGCTTTTTATTATCATCGATTGTAGCGAATTAAATAAAAAAGTAAACCATACTTATTTTTACTAGTTTTTCTTTGAAAACCTTTACCAAAGACATATTTAAAAAAAAAAAAAAAATATGTGACTTTTACTTGCTTCCGGGTATTTTTTCTGTACCCTTAAATCAACGTTCTTATTTATTTAACCTGTTTGTACAAATACAATAGTTACAGCAATAGTTATAGACGGACTTAATGACAAAACCATTATGTGACAACCGTTGGGGTAAATAGGGAACTAAAAGAGGGTGTAAAATAATGGGATTTTTGGTGGTTGATCCACCAATAAGACGCCAGCTGTGGGGACATTAAAATAGCTGATGATGGTGATTGATGGGATAAAGATGATCGACAGTTACATGTTTAGATGGCAATATACAAATGAAATTGACCTCCGTGGCCCAACGGTCATCACGCCGGACTGCCACACCGGAGGTCCCGGGGTTCGATCCCCGGTCGGGTCAAGATGGAAAATGATCTTTTTCAGATTGGCCCGGGTCTTGTATGTTTATCTATATATGTATTTGTTATAAAAATATAGTATCGTTGAGTTAGTATCCCATAACACAAGTCTCGAACTTACTTTGGGGCTAACTCAATCTGTGTGATATGTCCGTATATATTTATTTAAATTAAAGCGGTGGTAGCCGAGTGGTAGGGCGCCCGCCTGTGGATATAAAATCGCAGGTTCGAATCCTGCCCGGGCTACATGAGTTTGTATACCAATCTGACTCATGTTAGTTTTCATCGACCACCACTTGCTTCCGGTGAAGGAAAACATCGTGAGGAAACCTGCACTCTGGTTGATGATTATCAGCTAGTGTGTGAAATGGAGAAGGCAATGGCAACCCACTCCATTAACATTGCCAAGAGAGTCGTTGTGTGTGTTTCATTCCATATAATGACCAAGACCCTCAGTCATGAGGAAATACGACTAAAGAGAGAGATTTATTTAAATACTTACGAATGTAGTGTTAGGCATGAGTGTCTTCGAGGTCTGGTTAGCGGCGAACATCAAACTGATGCCGCCCGATGCGTCTCTGTACACGTACTCGTCACCTGCGCAAGAGAGGACATATTATGACTATTGTTTATGGCCAGAGTGGATGGATGACACCGGAGAAAGGCCGGCAACACTCTTGTGATACCCCTGGTGTTGCAGTTGTCCATGGGCAGAGGTGATCGCTTACCATCAGGTGACCCGCTTGCTTGTTTGCCGCCCTATGTCATAAAGATGGGCCCCACAACAGAAAGGACCTCGAGGGAGACCAAGAAAGCGCTTGAATGATTGTTTTCAGAGGGACCTTAAGACGAGAGACAAGAAAACATGGCGCTGAAAGGCCAGAGAGAGCGAAATGGAAGAAGATCGTGGAGGAAGCCAGGACCCACAAAGGGTTGAAGCGCCGCAGGAAATAAGTAAGTATGTGGCCGCAGGGTTGAGTTAGAATCAAATAGAATGCCGGTATATAAACTTAGTCACAAATCTCATCGGCTGTAGTGAATTTTAGGTGTCAGCGGGGGTTACAGCGTGGAGCGCGGGGTGGGGAGTCACGTCCCCCCGCTAGCCAACCGTCAACAGCCCGCCCCGCTCGGACCGGCGGCGTGGGGTCCTACGTGGGCGGTAGAACGCTTCAAATGCGACAAAGCAGTGCCGTGCCGCGCCGCGCTATGCGTAAATGTCAAATGTAAGGACGTACTGGCGGCGTTATCGCGTGTAATATTCACATTGTCGCGTGAAGCACGACGTCGCATCGCGCCGCATTTGTTGCATTTGAAGTCCACACAGGACAGGGGGAGTCGCCATAATATTTAATTCGAACTGTACAAATATATATTCCTTATAGCCCAAGCACCTACTTTGACATTTTCAGCAAATTACCGTAGGCGCCGACTCGAAACCAATAAAAGGTTCAACAATAAAAAATTCAATGCAATCAATGAAAATGGGTTATTTTGTGGAACTGTTATTATCGGAATCATAGAGTACCTATAAACTTCGTAAAAGAGCACATAATCTAATTGAGAACCTTTGCACTGCATTAACAACTGATAAAATATATTTTTTTGAAATATTATCTCTGTTTAAATGAACCAAGTTTATTTTAATGTATTATATCACGCAAAAAGAGGGACTATTATTATATTTTAGCATAGGAGGCCATGTTATTGCAGCAGCTTGTATTTAAATAAAGATAATTTATTAATAAATTATGTATTAAAACAGTAACATTGCATTCTTCTCTTCGCTTCTTAAGTCACTATGGGTAAGCCCAAATGCGCGCTCTTCATATACTTTAGTTACTCTGAGCCTTGATACGAAACTTTGGCATTACCAAATGAATTTCCCCCATTGGGAATATCGACCGTTTGTCATTATGCCAGAAGTCAGGGTAAAGTACGGACAACTCAGAATTAAGTTCATTTATTAGATTTTTTGTGGCACAGACCTAACAAGCGTCTTTTATTTCGGCCATAGACTTATATATTTTGTATTAAAGCGTATCCTAACTAATATTAAAAATGCGAAAGTTTGTTTGTTACCTCTTCACGCTTTATCTACTGAACCAAACTTCCTGAAATTTCGCATACACATAATTAGAAGTACTGAGAAGGACCTTTACTGACTTTTATCCCTAGAAAAAGCACTGTTCCCGTGGAAAACTCACGCGAGCAAAGCCGCGGGCAAAAGCTAGTTTATCTATATATGTGTGATCTCGGCAATATTGTAGGTATTAGATTGGCTTGGCAGTGGTATGGTGGTCAAAATATCCGTCTAAAGGCGAATCCTACTTGCGCATCACAATACCAATTTGATACATGTACCTATGGAAGTATTAATGATTTCTATAATTGAAACCGAAACCTATTGGACAATGGACATTACCAGAAGCACAGAATTAATATAAGTACTACGTACCGAAAATGTGCCCCTCCCGCAATATGGCACCCCCCGCACTTCTCCCGCGTTCTTTTGCGGATTGGGACGCTATGACCACAAAGTAGTTACAATAGTTTTTAGTAATCTGTGCTATGGCTATGAAAACGCACACATTGACGTGTTACTGACGTGTTCACGGATGTACAGTTTCATTTGTAGTAGTAGTAGGTATATGACGCCCCGTTTCTATGAAGCGCCCTCCCTGTGCCAGAAGTCTAATTTTGGCCCGGACTGCCGCCCATCTCTTGGAAAGCTAGAAAGATTTCTCCCAGGACTGAGATAAAACAGCTGTTGAAACATTATGTTCTGTTTTATGAACATTTTATTCGATTAACTGGCTAATGTAGTTCTTTGAGAGCAAGGATTTAATCTAGTCTAGTTATTCCTTGTGGAAATTTACTGTAAGATTTTTTTTTCCTTTTACTTAACGTACTTATAATACGCTAATAATATTACAATCTAGCCCAATGCCAGGCTAATGACCTAGTTTTATATTGTTACTATAAAATAAGAATGTGTCCATCGGCACTTTTCTTACTGTCTCTATTAAGGGGAAGGCACTTTGTTCGTGTGTCTATATTGACACTATTTATCACTATCACTATTAACTGTAAGATGATGAGCTAAATTATGCTAAACTAGCTACGCCACGGGGCTTTGGTTCCTTGGAATTTCTGGATAAAAAGTTCCAGGTTTCTTTCTACCAGTATACAAAATTACTTAAAAATTAAGTGATAGCTAAAGTTTGTTGGTTTGTAATAACTTTATTGCACAAAATAACATAAAGATAGATAGATAGATAGATCAACACTCTATTGCACCATTTACAGAGAAGAAATACATAGTAACAAAAGTAACAAAATCATTTTAAATGAGCGCAAAGGCGGGCTTATCGCAAATGCAATTGCATAAATAAATTACAATATACATGAAGACAGAAAATGGCAACGGCGGACTTATCCCATGAAGGGATCTCTAAAGTATTATATTTCTTGCTCAAAATACCAGTAAACAAGATTATTGACCGACTGGATTGATTCGTCAACGTTGATCAATGGGAGAACGGGAACAAACAGGCAATCATACCGAGTGTAAATACAACGTTGGAAGTAGACGGAAACCCAATTATTGTCCAGCACAGTACAGTCGACAGCACAAATTCATAAATGTGACGGTTACTTTCACAAACATAACACCGCCTGATATAAGCCACACAGGATTCTGGAGCTCACTCATACCGTTCCGTTTCCGTTAGAATTTGAATTTTCAATCACATTTTTTTCCCTATTCTATACTTATCCCTCTCTCTCTCAGCCGAAAGACGTCCACTGCTGGACAAAGGCCTCCCCCAAGGATTTCCACAACGACCGGTCCTGCGCTGCCCGCATCCATGCGCATCCCGCGACCTTCACCATGTAATATTCCACCTACTTATACTTATCCCTACTGGAATACTATCTCCATTAGTAGGGATATTAGTGAGTGTAAGAATGACATTCTATGTCATATAAAATGTCAGAGGGTAGGTGTAATATCTACTATAAATCGGAATCCTAACCATAGACATAGAAAAAAAAAATCATTCTTTAATAGACTGATAAGCTTGGTTGTCAAATGAAGCCGAAAAACGTTTTCCAAATTTAATGACAGTGTATGAAAGTGATGTGACCTTACAACTAAGCATCGACATTTTGTATCGATACTACATAAACAAAAACCTTTTTTTTTTACACGACTGACCAAAAAAGGAGTGTTATGTTTTTTTTAGGGTTCATGTATGTATGTATGTATGTAAGTTTCTTTATTCCGCCATAAGTCCTGAACGGCTTAACAGATTTTGATGTGAGAGGTATTTTTAGATTCCTTGCATTCCCCCGAGTGACATAGTCTATGTGAGTTGTCAGTCGTGTTTTTTATTTTTTAATAATTAGCTTGTTTATCGAGGTGAAAATGCCTTCGCATACCGCTTCACATCTTAATAGTGTGGGACTTGGACCCACTAAAAACACCCCGGTGCCTCTACATGCCAATACTGAAGAGGCATGGGTAGTGCCAGTAGTACCTTTGTTGCCAAATTTCACAATTTTAGTCAATGGGAAGTAGATACCCCATAGGATTTGATTCCTGTCTGAAAAACAAATTATGCGAAAAATCGCAACATTTACGGTAATATATCCTATGACGTATAATTTTGATTATTTTCTACACAATGAGGTTTGTAATAAAAACAAAGATTGGATTTAATCAAAATTAAATATTTATTTTTATATCTATATGTACATACATATGGTCTATACATATAAAAAAACTGTAACCAGTCTGTGACTATTCATGAGAGATATGGAAAAAAATAGAAAACCATTCCTTTTTACACGACTGACCAAAAAAGGAGTGTTTTGTTTTCAGCGTTCATGTATGTATGTAAGTATGTAGGTATGTATGTATGTATGTAAGTTTCTTTATTCCACCATAAGTCCTGAACGGCTTAACAGATTTTGATGTGAGAGGTATTGTTGGAATCCTTGCATTCGCCCGAGTGACATAGGCTATGTGAAGTCATCATAAAAATAAAATGGCGGATTATAAACGCGATAAACAGCTGACCGAAAAAAATAAATTTGATCAATCTTATCGAGTGTAGTATCAAATTGAAGGGCTTTGAAAGGCAATTTCAAAAATATATATAACTTATATGTTTGCATGTACTTTTAGTTGTATAAAATAGATAGTAAGATCAACACCGTTAGATCGTCAATGTACACAAAGGGCACGGCTTCGGCCTCGCCCCGCTCTTTGCTCACAAGCCCGAGCTCGGCCTTCGGCCTCGCTTGCGTGGCTGGCAGTCCTCGGTTTAAACGCAGCTCGAGGTACCACGGTCACCCTCTACGATATCGATCTGACTATCGATCGGCAATGCTACTATCGGCTATTGCAAGATCACTGGCTCAAAATTGAAATGTTACATTATCTATTATAGTTTCCGCGGGCGGTACTCCCTTTCTGCCTAGGTCTAAAGGAGTCAGGCCGCAGGCCGAGCTTCGTCTAAAGTACCAAACTACCACCGGCTGTGGTCGTCGCCAGGGTTCTCTATGTCATTCGGTCGAGCACCCCCCCCCCCTCCCTAACCGCATCATCTCGTGAACAAAGTGCAGGACGAGGCCTAAGGCCGAGCCCTTTGTATACATGGATGACTTTTATATTTCATCTCAAACCTACAGTAAACCAAGGACACCCCCTCCCCCCGGCCGCGCAATCAAGGCCACAGCCCGAGCTGCGTCCTGGCTAGGCCTAAGGCCGACTATTTCGTATACATGGACGACCTTATGCTTTCATTTTAAACGGCTATTAACGTCGCCCAGGGTCTTCTATGTCGTGTCTTCTTCTGTGGTCGTCGCCCAGGGGCCATTGCCCCCCCCCCCTTCTTATCTATTATCTATCTTAGTTTCCGCGGGTGGTACTCCCTTTCTGTCTAGGCCTAATCCCAGCTCAGGTCACTTTGGTATATTTCCCGATGCTGCTGCAGCTGTGTTTAAATCGAAGGCTTAGCTTCCCTTCCCCCAGCCGCGCTGCCCTCTGTTTACAAGGACGACTTTTATATTTCATCTCAAACCTCCAGTAAACCAGGGGCCCCCAGCCGCCCGAGCTGCGTCCAGGCTGAGCCGAAGGCCGTGCCGGAGCACGGTCACGAGACGGATCTCGTGAGCATAAAGCGGGGCGAGGCCGAAGGCAGAGTCCTTCGTATACATGGACGATCTTCCGATTTCATCTTAAAGCTCCAATAACCAGCCGAGATACTGAGGCCGAAGGCCGATTCGCCTTGGCCCGCGAAGCCGATGGCCTCCGCCTCCAGCCGGTGCAAGCGAGACCGAAGGCAGAGTTGCAGCTTCATAGCAAAGAGCTAAAGCAAAAATAGTCTTTCGGCTCTTCACCTCGTCTAAACCGACAACTCTTCGACGTTCATGACTTTTTACCTACCTCTAAAACTTTTCTTCAATATACTCGAAACTGCAAAAGTAAAATTGTCCTGCACAGCACGCTAGGTGCTTTAGCCTCGCCTCGCCTCTCGGCTTCATGTACGCAGCTCGCCCATCAGGCCTTCGGCCTCGGCCCCTCTGCTGGTTTGAGATGAAATGAGAAGGTCATTTATGTTGTGTAAGTATACGAAGGGCTAGGCCTTCGGCCAAGCACAAGTTGTCAGTCGTGTTTTTTATATTTTACTAATTAGCTTGTTTTCCATTCGTCTTGATGATATTAATACTCGTATTAACAATAATAATTAATGGGCGGACGAAGTCGTGGGCACAGTAATAAGTCATGTCAGTCATCAGTAATGGTAATTGCATAATATAGTCTCAACGAACTGCTCTTTTAAAATTGCAATGTTTTCGAAGAGCAAAAGTCAAAATCAAAGTCATCCAAGACAAGCCAAATAGTCGAAATAAAAATCATCCAAGAGAAGCCAAATGAAGCGCAAGAGCACTATCTGCCTTTTCTCGAAGCGCTCCGTAATTTTTTTGAACCCTCATAACTAGGGTTTGGAATAAACCAGATAAACAAAATTCTCAGCATATAATAGTAGTAAATCACCCTTTAAATTAGGGCATGAAAGTTAGTTACAAACTTAGTTGGTATAGCGGATTTTCTTAATCGTATCTTGCCACCAGCAATGTAAAAGTCGTTGTTGTCGAAGTGTCGACTACATATACGAGATCCTTAATTTGGTTGCATTATCCAAGTTGCATTTTTAATTATTTTAAGCCAAGTGTGGCGTCGCTGCCGATCAGTGGTGATTCTGAAATCGAAGAGAAGTATGTATTTAGCTAAGAAAAATATTGTTTGCAAAATGTACTTGACGATAATTGAACCTTTTCTAAGTTTCGAACTACTTAAAATCCATTTATTCTTACCAGTCCTATCATGTAAACATTCTTCACAGTACCTACTTTTTGTTGAATTTTGTTGAAAATAAATCAAATATTAGTTCAAACCTAAACATTCTAAAGTAAATTTATTAACCACGAAAGTAATTTCCTAAAAAATCTATTTTAATTTATATTGTTGTAAAATCATCAAAAGACATGGTAAGATTGCTTACATGATAGGACTGGTAAGAATAAATGGAGTTTAGTTTTCAGTTATATATTGAACCGAAAATGTTGTTTTGATTTTTTATCGATAATTATAACTCCGGTACTGATCCTACCCTAGCAATTGCCTCGAAAAATGCTAATATTTCGATATAGTACTAGGTCTTATGGCGAAATTTCGCCCGAAAGCTGCACTTTGTGATGGAAGCAAGCCACTTTGCACAGTTATAGTAGGGATCAAAAAAAGAGATTTCACCCGCAGCAGCGAAAGTTTTATCCCTTAGGATAAGAGATGGCGCCACTTTTACAAAAAAACTTTAAAAAATTCTACAAGTAAAACTACTGCACCGATTTTGATAAATATGGTCTCAAATGACAGATAATTACTTAATCTACTATGTAAAAAAATATTGTATGAATAAAACTTAGAAAATGCCCGAATTTTAGCTTTTCTTTGAAAAATTATTTAGTTTTTTTTCGGATTTTATTTGTTTATAAAAAAAATATCTTCCATGGAGGATATTTTTATTAAACAATGCTATTGCCAATTAAATACAGTATTTTATAAAAAAAAACTGCATGTCAATATCTTTTATAATTATGGAGATATTAAATTATTAATGAGGGAATTAATTTCTCGGGCGCCCCAATTTCAATAATCTAGGCATATCGGACGAACGCTTATTTATCATTTTACGAAATGTATTTTAGAAACCATGGTCAACAAAGCATTTATAGGATTTTTTGGAAGATTTAATAAAAAAAAATGTTAGGAGTAGGTACCTAGATTATATGAAAAATAAAAAAAAAAGATATTTTTAAGCACATTTTTCGTCCTGGTGGTGCTGGACATATATGATCACAGAATCTATGTCTATGATGGTATTCACAGAACATATAAATGTCTATGATGGTAATGGTATTGTTGGAACTGAAAAGAAAAATTTATTATTTTAAAAGTTAAATTCAATACATAGTCAAATAATTTTATAGTGAATAAGTATATCTCTATCTAAATGAGAATATAACGGATTTTTTTGGAATAATATTTTAAATCTTTATACCTATATACTTATTTACTTTCCTTTGATTGTCACAATCATCTTTGTAAAATTTGCATTGCAAAGTGCATGACAGGCCGATGCATTGCTTGGTAATGCCAGCAAAGAGTGTCGCAGGAAGTTTTGCACCCGCAATGATCAAGAAGGCTCAGTTCTGTCCAAATCGCGGTGGCATCGAACCACTTAGGCGTCGGACCCCCTTGGGAATTTTTTTGCCATCCCCAAGAAGATGGACATGGGATCGGGACTCCTAAATTTAATAATTTTCCTCAAATATGGCCCCTTGAGAATTTGTTTTGCCATCCCCAAGATGGTGGACATGGGATCGGGGCTCCTAAATTTAATAAATTTCCCCAAATATGGCCCGCTTGATAAGCTGCACGCAAAGCATGTTTGCTGATAGCAAGGGCTGAGAGAGACTGATGTCGGTGGCAGGCTTGTTACCACTCTATTTTTGGCTGCAAACATTTCTTTACGTACAGCATTTACACTCGTGAGCTCTGACTGAGAGTCATCAATTTGCACGTAAATTAAAAAAAGTGAACTATTATTTATACACAAACAAACATATTTTCACCTGATGAAATAAGTACACACCATTCTAATTGAGCCATCACCTCTTCGGAGATTGTTTTAAGGGGTTGGGACAAGCTAGCAAAAGCAGTTGTTACTAAACAGGGTATGACATCTATGTCTTGAAACAAGATTATTTCCTTTGCTATTGAAATATGACGTGGTATCACATCCTGTAAAAGAGATATACTTATGTGGATAAGATGAACCTATAAACAGTCTCCGAAGAAGTGATGGCCTAATTAGAATGGTGTGTACTCATTTCATCATTATGCTTTAAGGAGGAATGAAAATATGTTTGTTTGTGTATAAATAATAGTTTAATTTTTTTTTAATTTACGTGCAAATTGTATGACTCTCAGTCAGAGCTTACGAGTGTAAACGCTGTACGTAAAGAAATGTTTGCAGCCAAAAATAGACTGGTAACAAGCCTGCCACCGACATCAGTCTCTCTCAGCTCTTGCTCTCAGCAAACATGCTTTGCGCGCAGCTTATCAAGCGAGCCATATTTGGGGAAATTTATTAAATTTAGGAGCCCTGATCCCATGTCCATCTTCTTAGGGATGGCAAAAAAATGCTCAAGGGGGCTGGGCGCCTAAGTGGTTCGATGCCACCCCGGTTTGGTCAGAACTGAGCCTTTTTGATCATTGCGGGTGCAAAACTTCCTGCGACACTCTTCGCTGCAGTTGTCGACGCATCGGCCTGCCATGCACTTTGCAGTGCAAATTTTGCAAAGGCGATTGTGACAATCAAAGGTAAGTAAATAAGTATATAGGTATAAAGATTTAAATTACCATTCAAAATTTATTCCAAAAAATTCCATTATGTTCTCATTTAGATAGAGATATATTTATTTACTATAAAATTATTTGACTAATGAATTTAACTTTTAAAATAATATATTCTTTCTTTTCAGTACCTGGTGGTACCATCATAAATGTCCAGCACCACCATGAAGAAGAATGTGCTTAAAAATATCTTTTTTTTTAAATTTTCATATAATATAGGTACCTATACTTAACATATTTTTTTAAATTAAATCTTCCAAAAAATCCTATAAATGCTTTGTTGACCATAGTTTCTAAAATACATTTATTAAAATCATAAATAAGCGTTCGTCTGATATGCCTGGATTGTTGAAATCGGGGCGCCCGAGAAATTAATTCCCTCGTTAATAATTTAATATCTCTATAATTATTAAAGATATCGACATGCAGTTTTTTTTTATAAAATGCTGTATTTAATTGGCAATAGCATTATTTAATAAAAATATACTCCATGGAAGATATTTTTTTTATAAACAAATAAAAACCGAAAAAAAACTAAATATTTTTCCAAATATAGCTAAAATTCGGGCATTTTCTAAGTTTTTTTATACAATATTTTTTTACATGGTATATTAAGTAATTATCTGTCATTTGAGACCATATTTATCAAAATCGGTGCAGTAGTATTGCTTGTAGAATCTTTTAAAGTTTTTTTGTAAAAGTGGCGCCATCTCTTATCCTAAGGGATAAAACTTTCGCTGCTGCGGGTGAAATCGCTTATTTTGATCTCTACTATCACTGTGCAAAGTGGCTTGCTTCCATCACAAAGTGCAGCTTTTTTTCCATAAGACCTAGTACTAATACTCAATATTTTCTTAAATAGTTCTTTTTAATATGCGATGATACTTTTTCTTACAAGAAAACAATACAATACACGAAAAATACATCATTGAGACGAACATATCGATGTATATCAACAGAACAAGCTCACTGAAATTCAACTATTGTAAACAACATTTACCTGTGAAAAGAGTATTGATTGGCATTTCTATTAGAAGATGAATCACAATTCAGAACATAACACTACACCTTTTTCACTCGATGAAACTTTAAAAAGCTTATCTGTAATAATAAGGGAATAAATTAACTTATAAGGTTTGTTTACAATACAATATCAGTTCCAAATTAAGCTTCGATTGTCAAAGTCTACTGAAAATTGGATTCACAGAAGATATTACCTGTCCTTCACCAACATAGGTAAAAACCATATCTGTCATCCCGCTTCCTCAGTTGTCAGTGCCTCTAAATAAAATTAAAAAATTTTTTGCTAGCTCTATGATCCTAACTAATATTATAAATGCGAAAGTGACTTTGTTTGTTTGTTACCTCTTCACGCTTTATCTACTGAACGAATCTTCCTGTAATTTCGCATACACATAGCTGGAAGTACTGAGGAGGACATAGGGTACCGTACATCCCGGGAAAAAGCACTATTCCCGTGGGGAAATTCAAGCGGGCAAAGTTGCGGGGAAAGCTAGCCAACACCAGTTCTTCTACCTCCTTGTTCTTTCTGCTGAACTGTGTGGCAGCGTCCAATATTATGGGCGGTTGTGGGACATAAACTCCCACCTTACCCACCATGGGACTGGGTCAATGGGACTAGTGGGACAGACAGGAAACCCTGTCAAGGCGGCAAAACTTCGAACCACATGGAGAGGATGGGAGAGGATCGTGCAGCTAAATGCAAAGAACGACCAAGCGGGAAACGACCTATCGGCCGGCCCAGATACCGCTGGAGAGATGAAGTCTTGAGAAATCTGGAAGCCCTCCAAGGAGCCAAAAGGCAAAGAGGCCAGAAGGCCAAGGAGGCAAGAAGTGACGCAGAACAGGAAAGAGTTGAAGCTTCTTGTCGTGTCTTAGGCCAAGCTCTTGTTTGTGTCATCGCGTCGAGCCATTGAAGTCAGTACACTCAAATAAATATTTTTAACCTAATTACTTTGGCTGTTTAAGAAATAACCAAAGTTTGACAAGATACTAATAAAGTTAACTTGATTTAACAAAAGTGATTTGTCTATAAGCCAACAGGGTTCGTCACATATGTGGTCTAACGACCAAGACAGTTTCATGAGTTTCTTTTGGCATTTCTTCTCAGCAGTGGTCGTTTCGAAATGCTAGTAGTTTGTAGCTTTGAGACATAATATCCTATGATTATATAATTTTTTAACGTGAAAAAGAGCCTTCTTTAAAGGCCAAGATTCAATAAAGAATTTCTGATTTCTTTTTTATGTTATAGGTCGACGAAAGTTTGGTTGTGTATAAGTAAGTTTTTTTCAGTGTAAGTAACTTGACATGCAGTTGACTGTACCTGCGGAGCGTGGGAAAATTGTAACAAAATAATTAATTTTCAACGTGCCGAACGTAAAGGGCTTGACATGTTTACTATGACTCCAAATCGGATGAACCTGTTGCGGATTTTAAAATTAACTTTAGATAGATTAACTTAGAGTTTATCCTACTAACATTATAAATGCGAAAGTTTGGATGCGAGTTTGTGAGAATGTTTGTTACTCAATCACGCTAAATCCACTGAACGGATTTCGATGAAATTCGGTACACGGGTAGAAAAATACCGGGAATAGCACATAGGGTAAATAAATTCCTACGGGACCGAAGCCCCGGCGCGCAACTAGTTATGTATAAATTTATTTTCGGGTTATAAATTTTCTAATATTTTCCGAAATCACATATGTATATATAGATTAGTTTTAAGAAACATTTAAAAAATGCACAATTATTATTAACTTATTATTTAAACAAGTATTTATAATCGTGAGTTTGTGTAATTTCTTAACTAACTTTAGTCTATTTGACCATTTGAATAAAACAAACAAAACCTTAACCCTTTCATCCCTTTTTCAATTAAAAGTAACATTACGAACGACTTTGGTCATTAACACTTTACAGGACAGTAAACGAGACACAATAGAAGTTCAATTGTTTTACTGCTATAGCAGTTTACCGTCCAGTAAAGTGTTAAGTACAGTATTTGGGGCCCAAATTACATGAAATGAACCTTAGTTGCGAAGTTTTAGTGAATAGGGTATACAAGTCTGTCACTCAACTGTAAGAATGATGATGTCACTTGGTTGTCACATTTCTCAACTGTCAAAGAGCGTTCTTAAGTTGGTAATATCGATGAGTACTATGCGATTTAAATTCTATCGGTTTTTGTTATTTTTGTTAAGTTGTCAGCTTGTCATTCAAAATTATTTCAAACCATTTTGAAACTAACTTCACTACATATACATTTGTCAAAGAGATCGGAGTGAGGTTGCTAAAGCCCGACCCAAGTTTAGATTCTAATAGGACTGTAAGGCACGATTAAAACAAATTAAAATTGACTGGTCTCCCGCCGGGGGACAAATTGGTACCTTTATAGGTGCTGAATCTGTAACTTTTGTTCTAGTGGACGAATTTTAGGGGACGAGTGGGTACCGACTTCATGGAAGTAACGAGTCCGGACCCGTGCTTCACCTAGGTTCTTTACCTGGGTGAAGCACGGGGATTTACAAGGTCCCGTGCTCCAACTGGTAATAAGTACAGTCAAGAAAAAATTGTAAGAAAAAAAATTGGGTGGGGCTGTGTCGGTATACGACATACGCTGATTTATTGTTTCCATGTAGGTATCATAGGTAGAAACTGAATGGAAAGAACTCAAAAATGACCGATTAACTATATTATATTTTCTGATCGAAGTTACGTGTTTAATTGGTTTATTCCACATTCGCACTACACGTTTCGCTCATAAAAAAATCCGTATTCGCCATCATTTTATGTCTGTTTTGCCCCAAACGGCATTATTTTATTAATTTAATATTTAATAAACTTAATACTTAATTTATTGACAATTAAAATATAAACTTGAAAATATGTTTGTAGCTATATGATCAATCAAATCCTTGGGGGAGGCCTTTGTCCAGCAGTGGACGTCTTTAGGCTGAGAGAGAGAGAGAGAGAGAGAGAGCTATATGATAGGCGTTTGAAGAAAATGCGCAATTAATTTAGTCGTACAGTCAAGGGCATTTCGGGGGTGTCAAATTTATCTAAATCTGACACCCCCATATATAATAATAATAATAAAAATAATAATAATATAAAAAAATATTATTTATATATTAATTATTTTTTATATTATTTTTTTGATATTTTTTTATTATTTTTTTATATTATTTTTTTTGTATTATTACCCCTGAAATAGCATTTGGTGAGATGGCGGGTCGGGTTAACTGCCCCCGACTTTACATTCGATATTTAGAAGTGTCCTATTGGAAATACATTGAAAACGGTCAATGATGTGATAAATTAAGGCGAGCTCGTACCCCACATTCGAAATAATTGTAATTTTTCATGAAGAAATTTACCTAATTAGAGTTTATTTACGAAGTGGAAAAATAATACAGGATATAGATTATGATCTCTATTAAGGTTTGAATCGTGTACTTTTTAATAAAAATACATATTTTCGGCTTAATTAATTCATAAAGTCACCGAAAATTTAGAAAATATTTCAGCTTTCAAGTCATGAAACTTAAAATTTTCAGCGATAACATATATATATTTTTATATAATTAGTAGTTTAGTTTTTAGTTTATATATATGCTATATTAAAGTCTTAATCGAGCACTTTTGTTTTAAAACTAATATTTTTAAAGATATTTAAGAAATAGTTGCTAAATCGGTACAAAATCTGTTCGATCCTGCCAACGAAAGTAGAACATTGTGTTGTGAAAAAAACTATCTTATTGCAACGGGCACACGGCGTGGTTAAGCGCATATGAATTCTGTTTTTTGCAGCCCAGGTTGGACCTCGTCTTAAACTTTTTTTTTATATAACATAGAAGTATAAATAATCTGTGCCCAAGGGTTCTCTGTCGACTCGACTCGAGTTAATCATTCACCTTTTTGTGAATTTCCTGTGGCAGGATGTTCGTACGCTTTTTATGAGTTAACCCTGACCGCTGCCGGAATTTGTAACTTTTAGCTTTTGAAATAAGGTTAACAATTCAACAGGTATTGAAATTTAGATGGTAGACTAGAATAGTTTAGTACGGTCTGGTATTGTTATGTTTTCCGTGCTAATAAAAAGGGGTAGGCTTTCAAGCGAGACTGTATAGGCGTAGGTTTTCAAGCAAGCCTGTATTATGAGTAAATTTCTTAAACGTTCTATCAATCATCATCACCAGTAATTGGCGCTAAAAAGAGTAATTTGTCTTCTTTTTAATTTAAACTAAGTATAATTTCCTACTAGCTGTTGCCCGCGGCTTCGCCCGCGTGGTTATCCCACGGGAAAAGCTTTTCCCGGGATGAAAAGCACCCTATGTCCTTCTCCGTACTTCTAACTATGTGTTGTGTATGCAAAATTTCAGGAAGATTGGTTCAGTAGATAAAGCGTGAAGAGGTAACAAACAAATTAACAAATAAAGTCACTTTTGCATTTAAAATATTAGTTTGGATTAGGATTTAGGATAAACATGAAAATTGGAAACTAATATTGATTTAAAAAAATCAACTTGATCTAATGTTAATTTAAATTACACTAGCTCTTGCCCTCGGCTTCTACCTCGTGAATTTAATTTCCTCTTATTTCAATCCCAAGGTGTGAAATTTCCAAAATTACACTGCAAAATTTATGCGTTTGTATCACAGGAATATATTTTTTAGAGTATTCAAGTCTGTGGTTTGTATAGAAATCGGTCAGAGCATAGAAAAAAAGAAAAATTCATAAAAAAAAATCTAACTCTGGTCAGCGACTTACCGATCATAAAATTAACGACATTTGTTTTTCTTTGTCTATGATACAGATAGTCTACGTCACAAAGTGACCCCATTGCAAAGCCGGGTGACCCGCACCAAAATAGCTAAGCAGTTTAGCGCCGACTGAATAATTAAGACTGGGAGTAACCACGCGTCGTTAACCGCTCAGACTACACAAGCGGAACTTTCCATCGGCATTGTTACAGTGTTTATTTTCGTTTATTACTTATGTTTATTTTTGTGCATCAAAGAAAACAAGGGAGCAACAACTAATAGGGGTCAACGTGAAATACGGTCCCATCCGGAAGAAAGCATGAAACTTGGCATGAATGTAGCTTTCATATATCTATTTTAATATTGATATAGAAACACTTCGAGAAATGAATGTTTCCCCCCCCCTTTTCCCCCCTTTTATGTCCCGAATCGTGTTTTTTATATTTTTTTATGAAAACGGCAAAACTTACGCAAAAACTGTCAAAGACCAATATATTCTTCATTAAATTCTCTATAACATTGCCGTTGGATGTATGTTGATAGGACTTATAGTTGATAAAATTTTCCCATGTTACTAGGACGATTTAAAAAAATCTAACTTTTTCTATTATTGCACGGTCATGGTAGAATTTCGTATTTAATATCATGGATAGCTTTCGACTTCTGATATACATTGTAGTGGTCCCAGATTTCGTGTCTACATATGTTACCATCATCAACAAGTACCTCTTCCAATTGGGGGGAGGGGGAGGAGCGCACCCCGTGCGCTACAAGCGAAGAACTCCTGCCTATTCTGTTGAAACATTATATCGTGTCTGGTATCGTTTTCGTATAAATCAAGCACCAATAATTTATTTTTATAATAACTCGGCATCATCAATTTCTCGAAGTATTTCTATATCAATATTAAAGTACATATATGAAAGCTACATTTATGCCAAGTTTCATGCTTTCTTCCGGATGGGACCATAAAATCGAAGATTTTTGTTAGGACAAGGAGCCGTACTATAATAAATAAGTAAGTAAAAAAAGGAATCACGTTAAAAAAGGATTAGGAAACACACACTAACACTCATGTACTTATTATAATTTTATCTTAATTATAGATTAAAGATTTTGGGTACTGTAATAGAATATGGTTATGGAAGAGCGTGGCCTTCTGATACAGGTGTTTTTCACCTAATAGAAGGTCACAAATACGTGAATTTTCTATACCACTATTGCTGAAGAAATAAACATTTTTAATTTTTTTTCTTTTTCATTTTCAACTGACGAGCCACCGCGCAGAATAGAAATCTATGGCGCTCTTACGTTTCGGAGGCCAAGATCCACTTTGGGGTCACTGAGCCAGCGAAGTAAGTAAGTAAAGAAAACAATTTTCATAGATTTTTATTATTGGCTGAATTTATTTTATTTATTTAACCTTTATTGCACAAATACAATAGTAAAGAATTTAATGACATTTTTGAAATTATGAGGCCTGTTGGCTACACAAGTTTTTCGCCGTGAAAATGTACGGTTTGTTTGCCGTGTGTAGACACTACTGTCAGTGATGTACAGATCACTATGGGAGTTTATACCGGCGCAAACGACGAGGCGGAGGCGTATTGTAGTAGTAGCGACAAAAACGTATGTGAACGAACAAGGGGCCTTATTGTAGCTATCTTTATCATCTATCTATAGCAATCCATTGGTGAACATGCGTGATGCGCGTAAAATAAACAGATAAAAAAGAAAAAAAAATGTCTTTTGTTGGCCCTATTGTTTTTTTTTGTTGGCTCTATTTGTTGGCTCAATTTTTTTTCTTAAACTAGTTACTATTTTACTATAAATATTTATGGATAGTAAATTCCATGCGGACAAAGTCGCGGGTAGAGTAATAAAATATTATTGAATCGAGTTTCCCGAAAACTATCTCTCTTCGCGACCCCAGGCAGCAATTATAAAAATAACTTGGGTCATAAAGAATGACTTATGGCCCAGTAAGTGGTAATATAAGTTTGGGATAGCAGTTTGAGTCGCAGATGCAACCAATGACATAGTATTAAATCAATTGTGGGTTTTATTGCACTATGAATTCTTTCACAGAACCCTCGAAAGGTGCTGTGGTCCAACTATTTTTAAGGTTGGACAACTGCCCCTAATAAAGGCTCATGGTCCAACTAGGTGGACAGAGCAGTTGGACCACTGCCCCGGAATGGAAAAATGGTTTAAAATCTGTAAGAAACTTTACGAAGAGCAAAGTGAGCAGGTTAAAGATAGTAAGTAGTTAAGTCTGTTTTGTACGGAACCCTCGATCGGCCGGTTTTATTTAGGCTTCGCTCCCGTGGGAATTTCAGGATAAAAAATACCCTATGTGTAATTTCCGGTATTTTTCTACCCGTGTACCAAAGTTCATTGATATCAGTCCAGTGGATTTTGCGTGATTGAGTAACAAACATCCTCATAAATTCACATACTCACAAACTCGCATCCAAACTTTCGCATTTATAATATTAGTAGGATTGTCAAATATTCAGTTAAGTAGCAGTCGGCCCCCTTAGTCAAAATTTTATTTAAGTAGCAATCTCTCTCTCTCAGACAAAAGACGTCCACTGCTGGACAAAGGCCTCCCCCAAGGATTTCCACAATGACCGGTCCTGCGCTGCCCGCATCCATGCGCAACCCGCGACCTTCACCAAATAAATAAATCAAGTCTTATTTATTGGCGCCAAACAGGACTGCGCCAAAAGTTTCATCTTATACATTATGCATATTGCACTGAAATCCCTTTGAATCCGGGAAACTACTGCAGAAGCCTTAAAAAGAGAACGAAACTGGACAATAAATTAAACTACCCACAAACTCTTTTATTGCGTACAATAGTCAGGCGCAGAATAATGAGGGTACAGGACTATAACCACATATTTTATTTTGTATTCCAATAATTTAAGCATTTCATCAGTTCTGCATGGCCTGTGGTGTGGCCCTAGAATAGCACCAACCCATCTCTTCGCGTGGGTGTCGTAAGAGGCGACTAAGGGATTAAACACCGGAGGATGGGCAGCAGCATCTTTCCACGTACTATGCCATCACACTGCGATCGCCATCCCGCCTGCCAAGCGTGGCGATTACGGCAAAACCCTCCAAGAATGAAATCCTTGGGGGAGGCCTTTGTCCAACAGTGGACGTCTTTCGGCTGAGAGAAGAAGAAGAAGAAGCATAGAACTGATTTTATAAATACGAAAGATTGGTACATGTGAGTGTGACTTTATTACCAATTTTTTTATTATTAGTATTTAGTATTAGTTTATTTTATTTGAGAAACTTAGAAATTTGGTATTTGTAAAAAAAAATTGTAAAAACTTGTAAATGGCTTTTGTCCTTATTTATTGTTACTGTTTTGTTGAAATTGTAAGCTGTAAGTTTTCCGTTAAGATAAAAAAAATTCTACAGGACGGATTTTGATGAAATGTGGTGCACGAGTAGAATAGCACATAGCACGTGCCTTTTCTTAAACCTTTTCACAGCCATGCTTTTTATCAGTGGTCGTGTCTCCAGCACCAGAATATATATTTTTACAGTATCATTTATACTGTAGTTAAAATAAGCATCATTTAACTACACGCCTCGCCTAAAAAAACATACGAAGATTTTGTCGTAAATAAACGACGTTGGCGAAATGGACACGGTTAAGGTGCCACTTCTGTATTCTCATTATTCTACCTGGTCTTACATAGAACAGAACGTATGGCACTGGACGTCGCATAAATAACCGATTACTGTTCTGCGGCTGGCAACTTTTTCGCTTTATTTGGTAAATACTCGAGTAATATCATTTGTTACGAACTCCTTACAATTTATTATTAATAGTTAATACACTAGCAGCTTGAAGCTGATGCGTCACTGCACTTGTGTTTTTAAATTTTTGTTAAATCTTAATTAGTATTTGTTTTCATCTTATTTTTCTTATTGACTTTTATCATTACGGAAAATATGAACGATCAATACGTACATCTACAATATTCATTCCTATCAGTAACATTTTAGGTGGTTAAAAATGGCCATAAAATAAAGTGTTAAAAGTGACTCCTAAATGTTATTTACTGTTTAGTGTGTAAAAACTCGTAAACTTGTTGGTTGAGTACACAATAACGTGATAATAATATGCCAGTAAGTTCAACACGTCAAAGTCTATCACTCACGTCATCGTCTATTTTTTACAACTCAAGTTATAATAAATAGATAATAAAAATATCGAAAGCGAAGAAAGCCAATCGTAGACTTTTAGTCTTGGCCTGTGGCGTAAATCGTCTACATCCATAGAGGTGGACTACGGCGTGGAGTCTACGTCCGTAGAGGTGGCCTACGGCGTAGAGCGTCTATGTCCGTAGAGGTGGCCTACGGCGTACAGCGTCTACGTCCGTAGAGGTGGCCTACGGGGCGTACAGCGTCTACGTCCGTAGAGGTGTACTACGGCGTACAGCGTCTACGTCCGTAGAGGTGACCTACGGCGTGCTGCGTTTATGTCGGTAGAGGTGACCACGGCGTACAGCGTCTACGTCCGTAGAGGTGGCCTACGGCGTGCAGCGTCTACGTCCGTAGAGGTGGCCTACGGCGTGCAGCGTCTATGTCCGTAGAGGTGACTTACGGCGTGCCGCGTCTACGTCCGTAGAGGTGGCCTACGGCGTAGAGCGTCTACGTCCGTAGAGGTGGCCTACGGCGTAGAGCGTCTACGTCCGTAGAGGTGGCCTACGGCGTAGAGTCTACGTCCGTAGAGGTGGCCTACGGCGTAGAGCGTCTATGTCCGTAGAGGTGGCCTACGGCGTAGAGCGTCTACATCCGTAGAGGTAGCCTACGACGTAGAGCGTCTACGTCCTTAGAGGTGGCCTACGGCGTAGGGCGTCTACGTCCGTAGAAGTGATCTACGGCGTAGGGCGTCTACGTCCGTAGAAGTGATCTACGACATAGAGTGTCTACGTCCGTAGAGGTGGCCTACGGCGTAGTGTACTTGTCCGTAAAGGTGGGCTACGGCGTAGAGCGTCTATGTCCGCAGAGGTGGCTACAACGTGTACGACGTGTAGTTGTAATTGAAAATGTGACGTATTTATTTTAATTTAATTTTGTAATTTAATAATGATTTTTTTTCAGGGCGACTTAATTTAAGTTATATTTGTTTTCAACGATATATTACCTGAAATAATTTGATTTTATTTTTTATTTTATTTATAGCGTAAAACGTCTTAGTAAAAAAAATTTTTTTTTTTTATATGTAAATTTAAGTGCCAAAAAGTCATCAAAACTGAATCTCCTCGAAAACAAACCCTCAAACAAAATTCAGTTCATGAAAATGTGAAAGTAAACAGTGACAGAGTACCGCATTAAGCGCACGTTAAAAGTGACGTCATCAACTAATGACGTCATCAACTAAAATAGTCATTAGCGAGGACTGAATAAACTATGCTCATTGTTTAAACTAAGTCTATTTAGTCGACGCGGGGTCTATATTTTAGAGGGCATGTGCGGTATTTTCTGTGACCTTGGTCTTTAAACTCAAATTTACCTTTTTGGCGCGAAAAAAGGGAGGCCTATACCCAGCAGTGGGTTGGTATGGGCTGAATATGATGATAATGAATAAAAATTCCTATAAATGCGAAAGTCTTACTGTCTGTCTGTTACGCTTTCACGGCTAAACCGCTGAACCGATTTTGATGAAATTTGGTATGGATATAGTTAAAGACCTGAGGAAAAAATATGCAAATTTTTTTCCAAAAATCTAGCCCCAACGGGCTGCAATGAGAGGTGAAAGTTTCCTCTTTATCCCTTATCGGCTAGACAAAGCGTCGAGGACTAGACGGAATTGAGATACAGAAATAGTAACGGGTTGCTAGCCCTGTGCCTATGAGATGAATCCCCAGTTTATAGCCCTGTCCCTTGATTGACTTCTACGTTAATTTACGCGGGCTTAGAAATATTTTATTTTATTTATTTATTTTTATTTATTGGGAAAACCAACAACTTAACCTAACATGCATAAACAACAATTAAAAAACTTACAGTCATTTAGAGGTCTTCACGGCTAGATACATATTATTTATACACTAGGTATTATCTAACTTGTGTTACGGAAATAGCTGGAACATTCTATGTTTTTTCTACTCCCAGGCCAGGGACGCAATGCTGGTATGAGCAAAACCACTGTGCCATTTTTTAAATAACACTGATTATAAATATTATAATTTTTTATAAATTACCTAATTAACTAATTTAACAATGTTCAGAACAGAACATTTGTTGTTTTAATAATGTTAAGTAAACAAAGTTTAATAATAAAACACCATATTAGGTCAATCAAAATCTCATAAAATGAACAATAGAGAAAAAATATCACCGAATCTTGAAAAGTGGAGTGAACTAAACACACTAAACACAATTCTCATTCGTTCTGTTCATTCAAATTATGTTGATCAAATGTTTGCTCAATTTTTGACGCAGCGGACACGGCTTAATATACATCTAGTAAAAGGATAGAAAAAAACAAAATGTGGTTCATAAAATCTTAAAACTATTCTCAAAGAATCTTTTCAACGCTCTCAGTAATTCCTTGCTAATTCCAAAGCTTAACAATGTATTCTTTTGACACTAAAAGCTCATGTATACTTTGCATTTGCCCCGGAGCTTTGTGGCTATTCATATTGCTTTCCGTGAAAGCTCATCTAAGCTTCGCTTTGTACCGTAATGATGTTTACCTACAAGTTAAGCTTTCGACTCTGCTTAATTATTGACAGTGGCTCGCCAAGGCAAAGTGATTTTATTATACTGGGTCAGCATTTTACGCTGGTTATACGAATATGCTATTATAACACGTATATATACACTACATACGCATGAGTATATAAAATTGAACGCTGTCTGACTAAATTTGTGAACTAATCCTAACTAATATTATAAAAGCGAAAGTAAGTTTGTTAGTTTGTTACCTCTTCACGCTTTATCTACTGAACCAATCTTCCTGAAATTTCGCATACACATAGTAGTACTGCGAAGGACATAGTGTACCTTTCATCTTAGGAATAAGCACTGTTCCCATGGGAACTTCACGCGGGCGAAGCCGCGGGCAAAAGCTAGTAAACGATAAACGAAATAAACGATTTTTGAATCTGAATTGAATAACAGAACGAAACCTCTAGAAACTTGAAGTTTTGCAAAGAGATACTTTATTTAAGCGTAAGTAAAAGGAATTCTGTAATTTCCATCATAGGTAAAGACGAAATTCACGCGGGCGAAGCCGAGGCCAAAATGTAGTAGAGAATAAGGTGGGTATTTCTATGAAAAAATCAAATTTCAAATATTAAAACGTGAAAACCCGCGAAAAGTATGTATGTGATAATTTGATACCGATTTGATCTCGTACACTATAATTTTAGCGTCATTATTTCTAAGGACAATGTACACTGAGTCATCAGCAAAGTTACTGGTATAACATAAATTATACATAATTTATACAAGAGATGCTATGCGAGACAAGGGATAATAATTTAATAAATAACGACCAGGGCCTTACTGTCGGTAACTTTGCTAATTTCGCGACACTTTTCAACATTAATTTTCTTTTAGGGCAACCCTGACAGCTTGTTGGCCGCATAGTACCAGGGACACAGAACATCTGTAAAGTTCTGTATATATAAATAGTTTTAAACTGTTGAAAGATTTATATGAAAGTGTGTTAAATCTATTTAGACCATAGAAAAAAAATACATTTTCGATTTAGACTTTCGAGCAACAAGGACTTCCGCATGCAACAAGGACTCCGGAATCCTTGTTAGTCCATAGAGTAATAGCTCTATTTAAATTGAGTAGATCCTTTTTTGTCCGTGTCGCACCCACTCCTCTGAAGGTTGGAGACTCTACACTCGAAGTTGTTGACAATTATGTATACCTGGGACAAACAGTTCAGTTAGGTAAGTCCAACTTCGAGAAAGAGGTCAACCGTCGAATCCAACTCGACTGGGCAGCGTTCGGTAAGCTTCGCGATATCTTCTCGTCCAAAATACCGCAGTGTCTCAAGACTAAGGTCTTTGACCAGTGTGTGTTGCCAGTAATGACATACGGAACTGAGACGTGGTCGCTTACTATGGGCCTCATAAGAAGGCTCAAGGTCACCCAAAGGGCGATGGAGCGCGCTATGCTCGGAGTTTTCCTGCGTGATCGAATCAGAAATGAGGAGATCCGTAGGAGAACTAAAGTAACCGACATAGCCCGCAAAATCGCGAAACTTAAGTGGCAGTGGGCGGGGCACATAGCCCGTAGAACAGATAGCCGTTGGGGCAGAAAAGTTCCCGAGTGGCGACCACGAACCGGAAAACGTAGTGTTGGCAGGCCTCCCACTCGGTGGACCGACGACCTGGTGAAGGTCGCGGGATGCGCATGGATGCGGGCAGCGCAGGACCGGTCGTTGTGGAAATCCTTGGGGGAGGCCTTTGTCCAGCAGTGGACGTCTTTCGGCTGAGAGAAGAGAAGAGATCCTTTTTTATTTGACATTTTTTCGTAATATCTTACATTAACGTTGCACGACGTGAATTAATATGACTGGTGTGGTCTCTTTAAATTCGTAGGATTATTTAGAAAATAAATAATTACAAAAATAGAACTAAACTAACCTAAATAAAGATAAATGAATAAAATCTTACTTGAGCCGAGAAAATCCAAGTCATTACAATATTTTCGTTAGGATTAGGATTTGCTTCACGTTAGGTAATGGAATCTAAATGGAATACGGTGCCTTGCCTCATACAAATGTAGAAAACAAAAAAAAAAACAAATTGTTTGGACAATTTGTTTTCTACGTTATTATTACGGAGAACTTGGGTTCTCCGTCTGTGTATTTTCTAAGCTTGTAACAAAATTGAATACAAATGAATAATAAATGTATATTTCTCAACTTCACATGTAAAATAACTTAAAATTATTTCGAAAATGTAGTCATATTGCAGTGCGCTCCCGGTGGAGGGTTGGCGGCGCGGAGACTATGTTTATAAATTATTTGGGGACTACTGCAACGATATGAGATCCTGGTACTTAGTTATCAGAATAGACATTTTAATCAAATTATCCCGAGACCCCAACAGTAATTTAATTATTATGTTTTTATAGTTGGGGCAAAAAAGTTCTCGAGTGGCGACCACGAACCGGAAAACGTAGTGTTGGCAGGCCTCCCACTCGATAGACCGACGACCTGGTGAAGGTCGCGGGATGCGCATGGATGCGGGCAGCGCAGGACCGGTCGTTATGGAAATCCTTGGGGTGGCCTTTGTCCAGCAGTGGACGTCTATCGGCTGAGAGAGAGATGTTTTTATAGTAGTTAGAGACTAGCATAGTATTAAATATTTTTTAACGAATGGCATGCGCAATTTGAACTTGTGAAAAAAGTGGCGCGCGCATTCGTAGTTTAAACTTAATTTCCCGCTATAAATTTTTTCTTTGTTACCTAGCTACTTTGTTTAATTTTAATTGTTCCTATGAGTGAAGATAAAGAAGTGTATGCAACTGTACATAATTAGGCATTAAAACACGACTGTGTATCAGTTGCATAAACTAATATTCTGTGGTTAGTTAAATGCTTTTTGATATTATTTTATACTAGCTGTTACCCGCGGCTTCGTCCGCGTGAGTTTCGCTTAGTTGAAAAATCTTTTTGTGTTCCAAACCTAACCTAAACTCCAGTACTCAAAATTTAAGCCATTTGGTTATCCCGTGTCCCGCGGGAATATATTAGGTATTCGTAGTACAGTCGCGGTGTAAAAATGAATCAAAAGTGATATTTCATTTAATAAACGATCTTCGTCTGCTCGTTATCTACAATTTCCCGTGTACCACTACTCCTACCCCGAGTCCCTCTTTGTCCTATACCATGTCCTGTCTATTTACACGTCAGCAGAAAATGCTCATCAGGTTGAACGACTTTTGCTAACGCGCCATTTCCATATAAATATGTAATAGTGTAGCTGGTCTGTAAGTTTCATTCAAATCCGTCCAGTAGTTTTTGCGTGAAACCCGTACATACATACAGACAGACAAGAAATTCCAAAAAATTTTTTTTGCTTTCTATTATTCTTTTTAAGTGTCCCTCTATCCATTTCAGTCAAAAATACAAAATGTACAGACAAAATATTTTTACTGTTTTATTATATGTATATATTAACATCATATTAGCCTGACTACTTTTGTATGGATTTTATTCTAAAAATGCTACACGTTTCTTTTTTACAATATACGTGAATTCAAAACAAACACTAATTCGTATCCAAACAAAGAAAATTAAATCTAACGATCATAGCGAAATGGAATATACATTTGAAATCGCAAAAATCCGTTATGGCAAAAACTAGTTTCAGCAAAAAAATGTCCAAACTACGGTTCAAAAGCTTCGGAAATAAAAAAAAATACGCTGACATTTTTTTGCGAAAATCTGTCCGTGCAAACCATCAGTGCCTGTAAATAAAAGTGGAAGCTTAACTTTGCAACTTTAGCAGTTTTCTATTTTTACTTGTTATATTTGTAGACTGGGTCCAAATGGAAGAGGTTAGCATTTACTCCTTTAGGACTTAGGACCCAGTTGAGTTTTTGTTTTTTAGCGTTTTGTTTTAACTTTCGTAAACAGGTGGAAATAACAGGCAATAATAATAATAGTTGGAGAAAAGGTTTACCTTTTTACTCTATTATTCTATAAATTTATTCATTCAATGGCTGATTCTTTATAAGAATAGAATCGCAATAATGTGTACTTAGTCAGGCAATTAATAATATATCAATATATGTATACGTTTGCGAGTTTTTCTTTTATTTAATAATTTTTGTACACAAGTACTACTTATTACGTTTCTTGTTACGTGTTGGTATGTTCTAAACTTAACTTATTGAAATTTTCACAGCTAGTTGGCATTTGTTTGTAATGAATACCCACTACAATTCAGTGTAACATTTTCACGGAGCACCTCGCAAATATAGGATACTCGGAAATGGCGACCGCTTCGCTCGAGTGCAGGAAGCTAGTCGAACGGACAGGTAAATGCTCTCTAGTGTCTTGTACTGTATCTGTAGTTTTGCCTTTCAAATAACAGCAATTCAAAATCCGTGTTGCTCTATGGTTCTAGTAGTACAAGTCGTTCTAAAAATTTAAAAGTCACTGACTTGAAGGATTTCCATTTGATATAGATTTCGACTCTTGGCACTGTCTACCCCGTAAGGGGTAAAGACGTGATTCTATGTATGTATGTATATAATATATATTATAGACTAGCTGTCGCCCGCGGCTTCGCCCGCGTGAGTTTCGCTTAGATGAAAAATCTCTCTTGGAGCTTTTCATCAGATGTTCCAGATCTTCAATTTTTATACGTCAGCAGAAAATGCTCATCAGGTTGAACGATTTTTAATAAGGCGCCATTTCCATATATGTTATAGTGTAGCTGGTCTCTTGCAGTTCTTCATCAGATGTTCCAGATCTTCAATTTTTATACGTCATCAGAAAATGCTCATCAGGTTGAACGACTTTTGTTAAGGCACCATTTCCATATTTCTTATAGTTTAGCTGTTCTGTTAAGGTTCTTCATCAGGTGTTCCAGTTTTCAAAATAAATTATAGCCTATATGTTGCCCAGGCTTAATAGCTATACAACAAAAAAAGTTTCATTCAAATCCGTCCAGTAGTTTTTGCGTGAAACGCGTACATACATACAGACAGACAGACAGACAAGAAATTAAAAATTTTTTTTTTTGCTTTCTTTTATTCTTTTTAAGTGTCCCTCTGTCCATTTCAGTCAAAAATACTAAATGTACAGACAAAATATTTTTACTGTTTTATTATATGTATAGATTTCCATAAATCAACCACATCCAAAACATGTTTCTTTATGCTTTATTAGTCTGTTATTTTTCGTGATAAAAGTATATTCGTTTTCACAGAGCAAACTACCTATATATTGGAAATATATAGTACTAGTGGTTCTGCAAGAACAGTAGACCTCGCGAGTCCTTATAACTACGAAATAACCGATATTTTATCGTTTTCCTGGCTTAGCAAAGCCATTTAAGAGTTTTGAAACCAAGCTACCAATGCTGGAAAGAAAGTAAAAAGATCCATCCTTTTTTTTAATATAGAAATTAGATTTGATAAAAATATGATGATGATATTGTAACTATACAATGTCCTGCTCGCATGGAATTTTTTTATCATTTCAAATTATTAAGTGAGAATATTAAATAATTCTGTATTTAATTTTAAGCGTTCTGAGAAAAAAAGTTTGACAGACAGACGGACAACAAAGTGATCTGATAAGGGTTCCGTTTTTGCCTTTTGAGGTACGGAACCCTAAAAAGACCCATACTTTACCCATAAGCTAGTGTTGCAGCAATAGTGTTCACTATCGATAGTATTGTCAATAGTATTTTGACTTGGACATTTATATTTCAACAAACAATCGATACTATTGCACTATCGATATCTTGTAAAAATTCAATAGTATTGTAATTCAATAGTATCGATAGTATTGATAAGAAAACATCAATAGTATAGATACTATTAATAGAATTGAAAATCAATACTACCGATAGTTTTGGTTATCATCAATAGTATTGCAAACCATTGGCTATCGATACTATAGAAGGCCTATCGATTGTATGACTATTTTTCAAGGTCAACTATCGATAGTCAAACTATCGATATTCCTGTAACCTGCAACGCTTACTGAAACCTCCCTTTGTTGCCTCGAAATGCATAGGACTATAGGTTAGGTTTAGTATTTGTAATTTGCGCAACAAAATTAATTACCTAATAAACATCGATCGAGATATTATGTACTATTAACAAAAAAACAATAAAAGTTCAATTTGAAATCAACAATCAACAAAGAAACATAATAAATCAACTCACTCTTGTAAACATATGAAAAAATTACCATAGCGAGTTTTACGAATATTAAAAGCTTTGCTGCGCCATCTATTGATTTTTTTGTGAACCATTATCGTATGGAAATTGCAATATATGGAATAAACCGGTTTTATTGAATTTTACTATGTTGTTCAGACAAAAAAGTTGCGTCTTAATAAGAATAACAAAAAAGTCAAATGACATTTTTGATTTTTTTTTACATAGCTGAGATATGAGATTTTTTTAATATATTTCCGCCATTTTTTAAAATTTCAAAAAACTGGCTCGACTAAAAAATTCTATATAATTGCAGAACCTGCTCACAAAATTTCAGGAGAATCGGTTCAGAAATGCGACCTCTAGGCGATAACATCCGGACAGACAAAAGATATTTCGGCTAGTGGAAACTGAGACGCTTCGCTCGCTTCGCTCGCTCGGTCAATTAACTAGCTGTCGCCCGCGGCTTCGCCCGCGTGAGTTTCGCTTAGATGAATAATCTTTTTCAACAGACTTCCCAAAAAAGGAGGAGGTTATATGTTTCGATGTATGTATGTTTTTTTTTTATGTATGTTCGCCGATTTCTCCGCCAATTGTGGACTGATTTCCAAAATTGTTTTTTTATTCGTAATGGTGTATTCCCAAGTTGGTCCCATTTTAATCACGTCAGAATCTGTTCGGTAATTTTAAAGATACCTAACAAAATATAAAAATACCAACATTGCATTATAGAGCAAAAGCCCGCGATAGCATGCCCTTCCTTATTTTGTCAAAACTCAAGATTTTCTGTGTATGTTGGGGACATACACACTGTGTATGTCCCCAACATAGAAATAGCGATTAGCGACTATAAAAGTTGGTGCATGATTACTTAGGCAGATTACTTGTAGCAATAACATTTAAAGTGGTAACTCAATTTCCTCAAAGTAAAGTTTTTTAAAGATTTTATTTTCCTAATAATATTAGAAATCACGCCATCCATTACCAAGCAATTGGTGCAGATATAAACCCCTGCTAGATATTGTAACCTTACTAAATTATAGTTATATTTGTTTTATAAAAGCTTAATTTTATATTACTTTGGGAGGCCCCAAGGTTGCTTTTTTTACCTTTAAAAATCATCCTTACTATCCATATTACCTGCATAAGCAACTACACGGGTAAAAAGGATTTTTCAAAATGAGACAGAGCATTTTCTTAAAATATTTCGTAATTCTAAAAATATTTTTTCTTAAAACAATGGTATGTCTTTGTTACAAAAATACTACTTCTCTCTTTTTGATAAGATTTTATTCTTGAATTTTTTGTTATTACAAGAGAAATATGTTCATCTTGAGATTTATTTTTACTCCAAATAATAAACTGAACTTCTCTTGAATTGAAAAATTAATTTATCTCAAATCAATTAGACGTATCTTTTATTAAGATTTAAGACTTCTCAAATAATGATTTTCTACAATTAAGAATTGATTTATTATTACCAAGTAAAATTATCAACTAACTTTGAGAAAATCATTTCTGAAATTGAATTGCGTTTTGTTTGTGGTCAAGATTAAAAATATTATTGTATAGTAAGTATTTTCTTGAGTCAATATATTCAACACTAATGTTTAGACATTCTAATTTTGTCTTAAAATAATATCTAACTTAATTGGTGATATCGTTTACTGATATTAATAAATCTAAATCATTACACCAAGAAATATCTCTTTGAAAGTAAGTTAATTACTTTTTAGGATTCAGAGACCTTACTTAAAACAAAGACAACGTTAACATTAGAAATCAACAAAATCATTGTTTTAATTCAACACGAATTAATTTAACTTCGAATAAATTATTTTGCTTTGAGTTTAAAAACCCTTAAACTAAAGAGTATTTTTTTATTTGCAAGTTGCCAGAATTGTCAATGTAGCTAGGTACATGTTTTTTACTAAAAAGTCGTTCATTTTGATGCGGAGCGGTCAAGAATTTAGTCTAACGTTTTGCAAAATAAATAATTTATACCGTATTATGGGTAATAGTAGGCACGGTACACATTTTAAGCAATGGCAGTGGAGTGTAGAGATGGATTGGCCTTCTTTATTGAAGTCAAGTGCTGACTACTTGGAGAATTCCCCGAGAAGTGATTGACAATTTTCTCGGTAAGTACACCTATGTGTTTTTCATATTTAAATGTTAATTATGGATGCTTACAGTTTTGCCCTATACATTTTATTCTATTTTATTTTGCAGAAAATGGTTTGACTATTGAACACCCTTTAAAACTGACGCCAGAAACACTCAAGGAAGTACCCGTATGTCCACAAATGGCCACTTGGATTCTCCTGCTTGAAAAAATAACAGAGCACAGGCAAGAACTATTACTATAAAAGAACGGGGCAGTATCAGTTGCCAACTACAACAAAGTGTTCGATACCTACGCAACTATCAAGGGCTTGAAGGATAACTTTTTTTAAGGTAAACTCCATTTATTCTTACCAGTCCTATCATGTGAACAATCTTACCATATCTTTTTATGATTTTACAACAATATAAATTAAAATAGACTTTTTAGGAAATTACTTACGTGGTTAATAAATGTTTTACTTTAGAATGTTTAGGTTTGAACTAATATTTGATTTATTTTCAACAAAATTCAATAAAAAGTACTGTGAAGATTGTTTACATGATAGGACTTGTAAGGATAAATAGAGTGTAATTTTGAATATGATGACGATACTCCTAATGGAAACAATTGCATTTATATTTATTGGTGTCAATTAAATGGCATTAAATATAATGTAAATAATGTTGTGCTACAAGGTGTTAGGGATGATATTCCTAAATATTATATCATACAAAAAATCGTTCTGTGTACCTACTGACGATATATTATTTGAATGTTCGTTTTTATTGTTGATTTTATTATTATAGAGAGATATCGCGTAGTTGTACTATTGCGTATGGAGATTTGTACACGAATTTAATTTCTGTAGTCAATAAAGTGAATTTAGATTTATTGTTAAATTTGATTTTTGATGTTAATTTTGTTTTATAATAATATTATGTGATGTTAAAAGAACTGAATAAGGTTTAAGAGTTTGGTATTACATTTTTTTTATTATTTATCCGTAGAATTGTAGCTCTAGATTAACGGGGTGACCTGAGTGAAAATACAGCAGTACATTTTTAATTTTTCTAATCATCCAGTCAACTTACCAAACATTAAAAAATCTGTTTTATGGAGTTCTTGCGTTAGCTATGTACAAGCAATTTTTTTTAAATTCATCAATCGTTTTCCATATTTCGAGACATTTTTTGTAAGTGGTTGGTTAGGTGTCAAGACAATTTACAAAATGTATTGCGACAGCACTTTCGCTCAGGTTACCCTAATAACTAGTTCAATTGTTTTTTTGTTCATAACTTGTTTTTTTTTTATTCATTACTTGTTTTTTTTTTATTTGTGTTGAACAGTGATTTTTTTAAATAATAATATACGAATTTAAAAATTTTATTTGTCATTGTATCTTGTTAATTTTTAAGTCGTTTTGTGTTTAGCAGATTCATATTATATGAGTTAAGGCTATGTCAAACAGCGGGCTCGACGGTAGCGTGACGTCGCTCGGCGCGATGCGAGGCTGGCCGGCTGTGTACTATGGAAATATACACGTATATTTTATAGTACACATCCGGCCAGCCTTGCGTCGCGCCGTACGACGTCGCGCTACTGTCGAGCCCGCTGTTTGACATAGCCTTTACCTCTCAACAGAAAGAAACTGTATTCTTGTTTCAAACACATAAAACGACTTGAATCAAATAAACCCCATTCTTAAATTCAGTTTATTAAAATCTTATTTTAATATTATAGTTTTATTCATATTAGATTTAAAAAATCTTAAATTAATATATTACCGTATTGGTGTAATAAAACAACAATATCAAGTTAAGAAATTATAATTTAAAATGAAAGAAATGCTATCTAAAACTTAGTGCCTCAACTATTAAAATCAACAAACAATAAATCTTCATTGAATAAATGAGATTCTTCCGTTTATTATTCCATATTTTCGACCTAACTCATTATTTAGTTATACCAATAAAATATTATCTTAAAACAAGAATAATGTATTTTACTGTGAATAAAGTTAGTCTGTATGGAAAGAATTTAATCTTTCATTTGAAGACTAACTTTTCTTGCTTATCAAAATAATATTATTCTTAGGTTAATTTATTCGTTTACTTCATGTAACATTTTTTGTTTTGTTACAACTAAACAATTTCAAGAATTTTTATTACTAATAAGAAGTAAATATTCTCTAACGTCTATAGGGAGAGGACAGTTTTCTTGGAGTTAATAAATTTGCTTTGATGCAAAGTAATTTCTCTATTTTTGAGTAATCTGTTTTTACCGTGTAGGATCCAAACTTCATACCTAGTCGCTAATATTTTTTACCCGTATATACCACGCAGAGAAACATTCAGCATTTTTAAAATAAGGAAGGTTTGGTCGTCACGGGATCTCGGTCTATTTATGTGCCAAAATAATAGACAATTTGACATGTTCTGACATCTCAAATCAAACTGACATAAAAAGTTTCGAATTCTTAATTATTTATTTTCGGCTAGTGAAAGAAAAGTTTTTATTAAACTAAAAATGATAAAATAAAACTTTTTTCCAAAAAAAATGACTTCACCTCATTCAGTAGGTAGAATGCTAATACATTTTTCTTTATTGTTATTTCATGATTTTAAGTTTTATGATGGAAGTCGGTTCATTTTTTTTTGGAAAAAAGTTTTATGTGTTCCAAACTGTTTCAAATGTTTGGGATTTTCGATTTTTATACGTCTACAGAAAATGTTCATCAGATTAACCAAGTTTTGCTAAGGTGCCATTTCCATATAATATGTTATAGTGTAGCTGGTCTCTTGGAGTTATTCATCAGGTGTTACAGATCTTCAATTTTTATACGTCAGCAGAAAATGCTCATAAATGTTGAACGATTTTTGCTAAGGCGCCATTTCCATATATGTTATAGTGTAGCTGGTCTCTTGGAGCTTTTCATCAGATGTTCTATATCCTGAATTTTTATACGTCAGCACAAAATGCTCATCAGGTTGAACGACTTTTGTTAAGGCACCATTTCCATAGTTCTTATAGTTTTTAACTGTTCTGTTTTGGTTCTTCATTAGGTGTTCCAGTTTTCAAAATCAATTATAGCCTAAATGTTGCCTAGGCTTAAAGTTTCATTCAAATCGGTTCAGTACTTTCGGAGATTAGCGTGATCATACATACAGACAGACAGACATACAGACAATAAATTCCAAAAAAAGTTTTTTGCTTTCTATTATTCTTTTTAAGTGTCCCTCTATCCATTTCAGTCAAAAATACTAAATGTACAGACAAAATATTTTTACTGTTTTATTATATGTATAGATAAAGTCATACAATAAAAATTTGACCCATAAAAATAACACTCTATCGTCATGAAGCCGAACAAATTTCCTTTGCAATATACCTTTGAAATTTCAAAGCGAAATTTGTTTGAAACGCAACGCCTTGTCTAAAATAGACGAAATTGGAGGACACAGAGGAATGAAACATAAAACGAATGGACTATAAAGAGCCGGTGCAAATTGGACCCGATGGTTCCTTTTTCAATCCTCCAATGATTTGTTTTAATCGTTGATGAAGCGAAGGCTTTTAACCTCCTGTTAGGACTCGGTTGATTGAAAAAAAATTGAGTCCTGTTTAAACCGAGTTTTTAATTATTTTAAGTTATGTTTAAGTACTCCATCGATAAATTGCTTGTTTATTCAATTTATATAATACTAGCTTTTGCCCTAGGCTTCGCCCGCGAGAAGTTCCCACGGGAACAGTGCTTTTTCCCGGGATGAAAGGTTTATATCCTTCTCAGTACTTCTACCTATATGTATGCGAAATTGTAGGAAGATTGGTTCAGTAGATAAAGCGTGAAGAGGTAACAAACTCACTTTCGCATTTATAATATTAGTTAGGATTACTCCGTCTTTTATTACACTTGTTTCTATGCATAGAGCAACATGGATTTCGTTCCGCGTGCGAAAGTCCTTGTTGCTCGAAGTTTCCACCAGACTGTACTTTGAAAATAATCTCAAAGCCCATAAAATCCAATCCAATTTTAAGATATCTGTGCTATTATCAAAGAACTGACTGTTGGTCGAAATAAAAGATTATTTATTTATAATGTGTCTTACTCACTAACTCATGAATGGCGTCGTTGATCACTGATTCATTTAATGACGCTATCCTCTTTTCTTAACACTGATAATGAAGAATTATTTACCAGTTATTAAAATCCATTCACAGGCTCTTCACTTAACAGTTCTTGGATTAGAACCGTCTTTATTTAACCCTTTCACCCTTATCAGACAAGGTCAGCAGAACCACCGACATTGACTGCGAGGGCCAGAACAACTGCAATAACCACTAACCACCACAAACGCGACGAGGATGCAAAGCATGACAGAATAAATTACACTTGTGTAACCACATCCCATTCCATCTTACAGGCACAATATCTTCACTCAGCAGGTCTTGGATCCTTAATCATCTTCCCTTGACACTGGGACCTTCATCAGGTGGGGTCAGAAGCACTACTGACGTCACAATGAGTGCCGACACTACCATAATAACCAGCAACGAACGCGACGAGGATGCAAGGAATGACAAAATAAATCACACTTGTTGATAATAATAACTTACCAGATAACCACGTCCCATTCCATCTTACGGGCACAAGTTCTTCACTCAGCAGGTCTTGGATCCTCAATCTTCTTCCTTTGACCCTGGGCCCTTCATCAGGTGGGGTCAACAGCACCACTGACGTCACAATGAGGGCCAGTACTGCCACGATGACGAGCAATGCGATGAGGATTCCCCGCCAGTTGCGCTGATTGGCTGCTCCGACCACCAGCTTCTGGAACGATGGATTACTGTTAGATACTACTGTTTTCGTGGTGCCACCAGATGGCGGTGGTCGTAAAATAAATAAATCTTTAATTCATCAAAAAGGAAGTTTATGCAAATACAGTAGCAAAAGATCCCACACTAGGCTAAGCCTGTAGTTATTTTTCTTAATAAAAACAAATATACGCGCGACGAAATTCATATCATAATAAATTTTCTAAAGTCACTACAGACGGCCTTTAGGCGACTTATTTCTAACACCAGTGTAAGTAATAACACTGTGTTAAGAAGAATACTGTGAGATCTGCTGTTTTATGAATAACTAACTGTGCCGCGTGGTTTCGCTTCCGTGGGAGTTTCAGAATTCCGATAGCCTATATTAGCTATGATTCACAAAAAAAAAATTCAAAACGGACTGGTGTGGTGGTGGTTCCAGATATTATCTCTGTCAAATAAACAAACATACTTCATTATTCATTAGTTTGTATAAGTTGGTTGATATAGTGGTACTAACCAACTCCAAGACTTTTTTCAACAATTGATTGTAACAAATTATACATTTTCACTTCATCAGACAATTTCGGATAATAAACAATACACATATCAAAGAGTTACACCATTCAAAAGCGGAAGTATCCACAGCCATATTTCACCGCATTCTATTTCCCATGCTTCACCAAAAAGTCGTTAGGGCTAACCCTTTGGCGGGAAAATGGAAAAAGGTCCGGTTGCATTGTTGCTTCAGTATGATAAATCGACTAGGGTATCATGAGCGTGTGTTGGTGGAAATATAAACCGTGTGTACACTAACTGGATCGTTGGATATTTATTTAATTCATCTTCTTAATTGACCATTGACACTATGAAGGCATGATAGCATGAGCTGGGAACAGTCAATAGACGAATCTTCGCGCAGAAGACTATAGCCATAAAAGTAGGGAAGTTCTAGAAGGAAGCGCCCTCTTCTAGAACTACAATAACGAGCTGGCTAACCATCTACATCATTCGACAGGACGTACCTAGCTCTATGATCTACACACCAAAAAATAGTGTGAAGGAAGTATAGTAAGTCAATCTAATTTTTTGTATGTAAAAACGCCATTACTTAGCACTGACTTCTGCATCCCCGGCCCCCTCCAACCACCAGACCAACACCCCTGCTCGTGGCACGGTCAGTTTGAATACATACTATGAGCGATTTTCTGACAGCTAAATTAAGAAAAAAATAATCAGTATAATAAAGTCTCAACAGATGGCGTTTTATTGAAAGCAGAGTCGTAATAATGGCTGTACCTATATTGTGCTATTTATAGCTATTTTATTTTATTTTTTATTTTGTGCTATTATTTATTTATTTTTTTAGCCAGAGGCAAAAAAAAATTACCTAATAGTTAGACAGTTGCACAGCACAAATCACAATATTGATACTTTTTAAGATGTTTTTTTATTAGGTTTTATTTTTAAAAAACCCGTGCATTATTGCTTTTTGTATAGTCTCGCCTTTTACTAAGCGCCACCTATGAAGTTATCTGGAACTATTTTTTTTATATAGGTCTCGGAAAATCCCTCATTGCCTTTCCAATGAGGGATTTTCCAAAACCCAAATTAAAAAAGAAAATAGTTCCAGATGACTTCATAGATGGCGCTTAAGCAAAGGAGAGAAAAAAAGTTCCATACAAAAAGCAAAATATCATTTAAAAAAAATAAAACTTAGTAAAATAAAACATCTAAAAAGTATCAATATTGTGATTTGTGCAACTGTCAAACTGTTAGGTGATTTTTTTCAGCCTCTGGCTGCCAATAAATAGCGTACAATATAGGTACAGCCATTATTACAACTTGGCTTTCAATAAAACTCCATCTGTTGAGATTTTTTTATACTGATTTTTTTTTTCTTAATTAGCTGTCAGAAAAATCGCTCAATCTTCCTACTTCTATTACTATAGCGCTTTCTCGTTTCTTAGGCCAAGATTGTTCTTCATATGGTGTTATTGAGCCAACGAATAAGACAGACAGACTAAAAGCCCCTTTTATTATCATAACAACACTCTTGTTACCAAGGTACACCAATATTCATATTTTTGGACGCAACATGAGTCGGCGGCCATTTTGTAAATGGCTGCTATTACGAGACGTTAGCCACGGGCGATAACCGTTCGGCCATGAGAATAGCGATGGCTTTTTATTGAATAAAATCATTTTCGGTATCTTTATTGTACTAAGGATACCAAGTGAACATAATAAAAATAAAAAGGTAAATATCTATACAATGGCGGACTTGTCCCAAGGATGGATCTCTTCCAGTCAACCAGCGATAGATTGAGAGGACATATTTACTTAGTAAAAGGGTAGAAGTAAGTAGGTACAAACAGAAGAAAAGGGTAAAGTGAAATAGAATTATTTTACTAAAAGATTTGATTTCGACATATTTGATATTGTAATTACTATATGAAACTGCTTGGCCAATGGTCATTTGACGAGTTTTCGCTGACTTGACGGATTGACACAAAAGTCATCCTCATCAGCCTGTAGCAGTCCACTGCTGGACATAGACCTCTCCCAAAACACGCCATTGCTTACCCAAAACCGACAGCAATGACACAAAATTAGACTGTCACTATTTCGCTGCTCAACCGACACGCACGAAAATAAGCGGCAAAAAAATACAGCCGACTTGGTAACCTCCTCTTTTTGGTTTTTGAAGTTGATTGACAATACGCTTGACTAATTGGTATCTTCTTACATCAACTGGTTAGAAATTAGGGCTAACTTGGTAGACAAATTTTGCTTCAATGTAGGCATCAAATTTAGCAAAATAGGAAAAATAATACATTTAAATACTTAACTTCAAAAAAATAATATGTTCGCCAAACCGTTCTTCATAATTTCGTCAATTTTAATTCGAAATCAACCTTTCACTTTAAGCGATTTTCGTGGCCAAGCCTAAGGGTCCACTTAATAACCCACCGCTTGTGGGTGATAATTTACACTCATATTATTTTTTTATAAGATAGCCTGGCTAGTAAGATAGCCATGGTAAAAAATATGAAATAGGAGTGAGCAGAGCATGGAAGAAATAAGTACTTTGTACTTCCATGGAGTAGAGATCGAATAACTGTAAGTGCAGACCATAGAGCTAGATTTTTTTTTTTAATTTTACTATTTTTTTCTATGTCTGTCTATGGTACAGACCTAAATAGACTGACTGCTAACAGAGAAAACGGACAACCAAAACTACTGGGCGTAGGAAGCTGAAAATTGGTATGTAGGTTCCTTAGGGAGTGTAGGGGATCACTAAGAGAGGATTTCCTTAAATAACCATGGACGTAACCATGGACCTAATAAGGTCCCGAGCTCATGCTAGTTTTATATAAACAATAGTATAAAGTTTATAAACCTCTTATAAAAAAGTTGCGAGTCAATAGTCTCTTGTAGATTGTAATTTTTCATCACTGTAAGTTAATTGCTCAATCTGTCAATTATCTCCCAATTAGACGCCTTCTTCCAAAGTATTATATATCTACTGGATCGTTAAGATCGCATATTAAGAGCCATCGATCACGATGATCACTTACCCCCTGCCCTGCGTGGACTTCAAATGCGACAAATGCAGCGCGATGCGACGCCGTGTTTCATGCGACAATGGTAATATTATAGCGATGACACTGCCACGCCAATATAGGCCACAAGTAAGTATTAACGTCCATACATTTGACATTTACGCATACATACATACATATTATCACGCCTTTTTCCCGTGGGGGTAGGCAGGTATTTACGCATACATTTAAGACATATGTTGTAAAGTGTCGTCTTTGGAGAAAATGCAGCAGTGGAGTTTGTTGCGCCCCGCCTCTTCTCCACTTGCGCTTTGAAGGCGATAGTAACCTTAACTTTAATTAATTTTATGACGTCAACTAACTAAAAAACAATTATACGACGATTTAAAAGTGCTATTTTTAGCCAATTGAAATAAAATCATTTTCATTTCATTTCATAGCGCGACGCCGCGCTTCTTTGTCGCATTTGAAGAGTTCTGCCGCCAACGTAGGACGCCCCGGGTTAGATTCGATACTCAGATTTATGAGTGAAAATGCCTTCAACAGCCTACGGACCAGGGTAATCAGGCTTAAATTGATTTTGGTGTAAGGAGTAATGAGATTTTTGATGTCCTTGATTAAAAAAAGTTCGTAAAAAATCTTAACTTAGCAATATTAGATAAAATTACACGACTTGCATTTTTTAAGAATTAAAGCGCTCCATAAGATATTGTATTTCGACGATTAATCAATGTTTTTTTAATTCAACAATTTTTTGCTTTGCACATAACATTCCATGTTTTTTTCTTGATGCACCCAAATACTAAAAACTCCTATGTAAATATTGTTGTATATGTCGAGTCGGTGGTGGCCGAGTGGTAGGGCGCCCGCCTGTGGCTGCAAAGGTCCCAGGTTCGAATCCTACCAGTGCTACATGAGTTTGTATACCAATCTGACTCAAATGTGTCAACCTATGTTAGTTTTCATCGACCACCACTTGCTTCCGGTGAAGGAAAACATCGTGAGGGAACCTGCACTCTGGTTGATGATTATCAGCTTGTGTGTGAAATGGAGAAGGCAATGGCAAACCATTGAAATTGCCAAGAGAGTCGTTGTGTGTGTTTCATTCCATGTAATGACCACGACCCTCAGTCGTGAGGAAATACGACTAAAGAGAGATGGTGAGTCGAGACTCGAAAGACTAATTGCTTTCGCTTTGTTAAGTAAATAACAAACCTCCGAATACACAGTATCTGTTTACGTCAGCACTATAATTCACCAATGTTTTGCTCGCTTTGATTGCCTGTATGGCTAGGGTTGTCATCTTTTATTTATCTACAAGCTTGTGCCCGCCAACTTCGTCCGCGCATAATTTACTAATGTTTATTTCTCTGGTTCTAAGCGACGTATCAAGATAAAACCTACGCCAGATTTTAAGTTAGACCTTCTACAATACAATAGTGAAAACAGCATCAAATTTGGTCCCGTAGTTTTTGCGTGATGCGCGTATAAACATACAGACAGAAAGGCAGGCAGACAAAAATTAAAAATAAATGGTTTTGGCTTTTATTGGACTATGAGGACCCCTCATAGTTTTATTTCTTAAATATCTTCTATGTATAATTTATGAGCCTGTCCAACTTTAGCTAGGCATTTATCAAAAAATCTACCTTTTAAAAAAAAACATTAAAATAGGCTAATTTCCAGTTTTTAAGGCGAAATATCTGATCTGATATAGAGTTCAGTTAGCATATTTTCCGAATAAAATAAATCCATACTTTTTCATTCAATAACATAACAAACAGTAAGAAGTACATACGATTATCAACACGGAATACATCGTGAGGAAACCTGCACATTGGCTGACTGTTTAGATTTATTAGTGTGTATACGGCTACTGCCACTAGATGGCGGTAGTCGTAAAAGTCATGTCAGATGCCTTTCTTCTTCTAAAGGTGCCTCTCCAACTAGTGAAGGTTAGCGATTAACATGCTCAAGTCCTTCTGGTCCTTAGCTCTGCGGAACAGCTCAGCAGCATTCGCTATTCCGATCAGATGCCTTTATGCGACTTGAATAAAATCTGACACCAATGTTAGTAATAATATACTCGATAAGAAGAAGAAGAAGCAACACGCTTCGTCAAAAATATTCACAAATATTTATCAGCAACATCATAGAAATATCTATTACTTCCATGGCCTTACTTACTTACTCCGCTGGCTCAGTGACCCCAAAGTGGATCTTGGCCTCCGATACGAGAGAGCGCCATAGACTCCTATTCTGCGCGGTGGCTTCTATGGCCAAGTCAGATTTATTTTACAAACTGACAGCCCTACACAAGTCACAACTCACACGCGATAACAGGAGCTATTCAGATTGTGTGGATAAAGGACAAATATTTTTGTTATCAGGCATTTTACATGAACTAAATGTTGGATATTATCTTCTATTCATTTTGTCTGTTAATAACATATTTTTCCGAGCGCGGAAGTCTTCAAATTTTCAGCTGTGCCCTAGGACTGCGATCCCGAATAAGGATAATATACGTCGTATATTAATCTTACATTAGGCCTGTGGTGTGGCCCTAGAATAGCACCAACCCATCTCTTCCCGTGGGTGTCGTAAGAGGCGACTAAGGGATTTAAAACACCGGAGGATGGGCAGCAGCATCTTTCCGCGTACTATGCCATCACACTGCGATCGCCAACCCGCCTGCCAAGCGTGGCGATTACGGCAAAACCCTCCATGGATGAAATCCTTGGGGGAGGCCTTTGTCCAACAGTGGACGTCTTTCGGCTGAGAAAGATATTAATCTAGGTCACCTGGATATGTACAAAACTTCATCAATTCAATAATACCACTTTAGGTCGTTTGACAGTAAATGGAAGGAACAAGCTAATTATTAAAAACACGACTGACAATTGTTTACACAAAAAGTACATACAAACATATAAGTTATATACATTTATGACATCGCCTTTTATAGCCTTTCAATTTGATACAACACTCGATAAGATTGATCAAATTTTATTTTTTTGCTCTGCTATTTATCGCATATATAATCCGCCATTTTGTTTTTATGATGACGTAATATAGCCTATGTCAGTCGGAGAAATGCAAGGAATCTAAAAATACCTCCCACATAAAAATCTGTTAAGCCGTTCAGGACTTATGGTGGAATAAAGAAACTTACATACATACATACATGAACCCTTTTTTGGTCAGTCGTGTAAAAATTAAAGATATAAATACATGGAAGAAGTTAGAGGCTTTTGTCCAGCAGTAGGACACAATTAGATAGAAAAAAACCACTCGTAGCTCTTTTGTCCGCGAGTAAACTGCATTTTGAGATAAAACCTACGCTATACAATATTTGTGTTAGTAATCACAACACACTCGATAAGAAAAAAAAAACTATGAAAACTGCATCAAATTCCATTCAGCTGTTATTGCAACGTATATATGCAAATATTCTAAAACAAATCATTTTGGTTTCTATTAGCCATAAAGACTCCATAAACATTTTTCCTTAAGCCTGCATCACACGTTTTTAGCCAAAACAGGCGTTACTGAATTGACCCTGGTGCCAAAACTAGATCATTATTGATAATAAAAATAGTACTATAGGCTTCTCAAATAACTGCTACTACTTATACGAGACAGATAAAAATATTTTGCCTTTTATTTTTGCGTAAATACCTTCCAGAAAACACGAAAAATACGAAAAACAAGGTTCACGGCTTTAACGAAATCATTATGTAAAACACAAATTATAATTTCTACATAATGTTAAATCGCGAGTTTATTAACCTAGCTACAAGTTGCTCGTTTTAGATTTTTGAAAAATAACTCGAAAAAAATATTATATATCGTAACAATTCACTAAGAAATTCCCCATACATTTTTTGTATGGCAATGCCATCGCTCAATATATACGAGTTCCAAGCTCACGAAAAATCAGTCTGCCGGTAAGAGTCAAGGGGAATCTACGTCGCTCTGCTGCTCGGGAGGCATTTAATTTTCGCGTGTTCATGTATTCACAGACAGCAGAGAGTAATGTAGATCAGAGTTACATATTTATTACTTTTAATCTTTTTAAAATTTAAATAGGTACCATTTTCTTACTCATGAATGATGGCCGACAATTTTTGATGAAATAGAAATCAAAATAAATCTAAATCAAGATCCAAGATGGCGGACAACTTTTTTTTTAATTTTGCGATATGTATATCTTTTCATAAGTTTTTCAGTGCGCTGATTACGAAAATAACATTTTATTTTTATTTTATTTTTTATTTTTATTTATTATGGCAACATACAGTTGTATAATATAAACATGTTCAACTTATATTACTTACAATAATAACCTTGAGTGCCAAAAATGGGTACAAATATTACTAATGATACATGAATCAGGAGTGCGAATCAATAAGCGTCATCAACAAGCTAGTTGTAAAGTATCTATACTTAATAAATATTATGTTTAAGTAAAAACTGTGAGAGGTGAAAATCTAAAGTGCAATATTTAATTTTACATAGGTATTTTAAGAACTAGGCACATTTAATAGCATATATATTTAGCGCATATAATATAATCCATTAAGTATGCTTATTTATTTCATTAATGTCTAAGAAGTATAACCTAAGGGATTACTTGTTACATATTAATTTATATATTTGTGCAGAGCAACTACGCTCTGCTGCCAGAAAATGTGGCAGAAGAAATCCGGACAAACGAAGCGGCGGGAAGAATTCTGTACCGGAACTTTACCGGGAAAAAATCTACCGGTAAAATTAAGTACCAAGGAAAAAATCTCCACGCGACACCACGCTTGTCCGACTAGAATCTAACTTAAGCTATACGCAGTCTGCTACCACCGTAGCTTATGAAGGGAGCTACAGGGCCCTATATGATAACCTAACCTATAAATTAAATACAATTGAACACTTACCAAATTAAATCTTCTTTCTCTTCGGATCCAAACTTGAGTGTCTTCGGGAAGGGGGAATTCCTAATCACCCTACCTAACCCTTGAGATCTCAATTCCCCATAACAACTAAATAGATTTCTTCCCGTAGTTTCACTCGGGAACAGCCAGATGTGAACAGCCAGCCACGTTTCACCTCTCACAAGAAAAAGTCACAATAACAGAGTTTTTCACAAACATAAATTCAATAGTTATTTAACAAACAGGAGATTCACAATTATCACTCAAACTAAACAACAAGCAAAAGACGCGAGACCGCTCCGCGTATTAAAATCAAACCGATATCGCATAGGGCAATGGCGACCGTCCGCGAGCCATTCCACGCTAGCAATGTGAAAACCCCGAACGCCCTCTGGCGGCAGCAATGCGAAACGCCTGCGTTTAGTTTTACCCAATATATTACAAACATCCCCCGTCCCGGTCTGAGAAGCAGACCGCTGGCTTACTCTACGGGAAGGCGGGCGAGAGAGGTCACACCTCTCCTTAAAATCGAACCGTCGACCAACACCTCAGCCACACGCGGAGTGCCATCTCCGCCAAGAATCAAACGTAATATGCGAGCTCGTCGCCAAAGCAATGAGGGCAAATTTGCCTCTTTTAACAATACTAAATCACCCTCCCTGGGAGGCTCAGTCCTGTCTGTCCACTTCACTCTTTGCTGCAGCAAATGCAAATATTCAAGCGACCAGCGACGCCAAGAAGTCCTGGCTCATTTGCTGCAACATTTGAAAACGCGACAACCGATATACGCGTTCATCCTTCCACGGGTATTCAGGCAGGGCATTCAACGGCCCTCCCACCAAAAAATGACCAGGGGTGAGAGCTTCCAAGTCATTTGGATCTGGAGATAGCGGACAGAGAGGACGAGAGTTGAGGACCGCCTCAACTTTACAAAACACTGTGGCCAGCTCTTCAAAGTTAGAGCCGTTTCTCCGATAATGCGGCGGAGGTGGGTCTTTGCGGATTTCACAGCCGCTTCAAAAATCCCTCCCCAATGGGGGCAACTTGGGGACTAAATTTTGAGGTTATTCCCCTTTGGGCAGCAATTTGACTTAAACTAGTACAATTTTTATCAATAAACACGGAAACATCCTTAAGATAATTTACAGTTCCTTTATAGTTTGTGCCATTATCAGACCTAATAAGGGAAGGTAGACCTCGACGCGAAACAAAGCGATCCAACGCGGCGACGAAGGCCTCCGTAGTCAGAGCCGATACCACCTACAAATGGACAGCCTTGGTGGCCAAACAAACAAATACACACAAATAGCCCTTCACAATACGGGCATTACGAAAGGGAGAAGCCTTGATCGAAAAGGGACCGGCAAAATCGGTTCCAACGCCGTCAAACGGTCTCGAAGGTCGGATTCGATCAGCGGGCAAATCACCCATCTGTGGTTGCATCGTGGATGCCTTCAACCTATAACATGCAATACATCGAAACAGAACACTACGGATTGCTCTTCGGGCTGACAAAATCCAAAACTCGCGTTGCAAGATAGCCAACAAAGCATTGCACCCAGCATGGGCGTTACGAATGTGTCGATCAGACACCAAAAGCTGCACCAAGGGTCCGCCCTTGGGCAACAACAGAGGATGGCGAGTCTCATATGGAAGATCCGCCTTCCGGAGCCTGCCTCCAACCCGAAGAAGCCCATCCGAGTCGATGTACGGGTTCAAACGAGCGACCGCGCCCTTCAACTTAGCGCGTGAGTCGCGCAAGATACGAAGCTCTGACTCAAACCGTCCGGTCTGCACGACACGGACCCAATGCAACAATGCGCTCCGGCGCTCTTCTGCACCTGCAATCGGCTCCAACCGCTTTGCCTGTGGGTTTCTACAATTATGTATGAAACGCTTAATCCAACTGGTAACACCCAGAAGCTTATCCAAGCTGCTATACCGAGCAAGTAGCCAATCCGGCTCCGACGTCGTCTCAGCGACTACAGCATGTACACGGAGCCCAGTCAAACTCAAAGAAGTAACATCTGTCTGACAGACAGGCCAAGATGTTTCTGATCCCATCAGCCACTCTGGACCCCACCAGAGCGGGTGTGACACCAATTCTGGTGCCGTACAACCTCGGGAGGCACAGTCCGCTGGGTTAAGCTCTCCCGGCACATGTCTCCATGTTATATCAATTCCGATATTCTGGATTTGGGAAACCCGATTTCCCACAAAAACCTCCAAGGTATGTGGGGCCGCGCGCAACCATGCAAGCGCGACCTGGCTATCCGACCAGGCGAAGATGTCCCGTATCTCGACCGTGGCCGCCAGCTCACTGGCAACGTGATGCAACAATTTAGAGAGAAGGTGAGCTCCACTCAACTCAAGCTTGGGAATAGTCAGCCTAGTCCTGATGGGGGCGACCTTGCTCTTCCCTAACAAAAGCGAGACATTGACCCGGCCATCGGCGTCAACTGTCCGCATATAGACTGACGCGGCGTAGCCTCGCTCCGACGCGTCACAAAAGCCATGCAGGCTGGCTCGATATTTCCCGGGGGCAATATTCGACGAGGCAAGGCAATCCGATTGACTTCCTTAATCGATGAAAACAACTCGAGCCAATCATCCAATGGAGGACCAAACAGCGGCTCGTCCCACGAGACGCCCAAAGTCCAAAGTCTCTGAAGAAGACACTTCGCAGAGAATATCACTGGACTGATCCAACCGCTTGGATCAAACATACGGGCTATTACGGACAACACCGTTCTCTTAGTCCAGACCTTTGGTATTTCCAAGTCCACTTGGAATGTAAAAATATCGGTTAGCGGCTGGTACTGCATGCCCAGCACCGCTATCCTGTTGGGATCATCCACATCCTCAAACAGGTGAGGGTTCTGTTGGTGATCCTCCGGGATCCCTTCTAGAACTTTAGGCTCATTAGACAACCACTTACGTAGCTCGTAGCCACCTGCCTTCAATATTTCAATCAATTCATCCCGCAGTAGGAGGGCCTCCTCAATACTTTGGGCTCCGGTGCACACGTCATCAACATACAAGTCACGTGACAGCACGGAAGCCCCACTGGAAAGCGGATCCGTTCCCGCTCTGCCAATTCAAGCAATGATCTGATGGCGATATAGGGACTAGATTTCAAACCATACGTGTTTGTGTTGAGTTCATACACCGTCACAGGATCCTCAGGGCGCTCACGCCAGAGTATCAACTGGAATCGCCTGTCCTCAGGATGTATGACTGTCTGGCGGAACATCATCCGGATGTCCGCGCCAAAAACCACTTGATGTCTTCTAAAGTTCAAGATGATGTCAATTATGTCCCTATGCAATTTGGGACCTGAATGCAAACATAGATTCAACGAAACTCCGTTCGAAGTGGGTGCGGACCCATCAAAGACAGTCCGCAACTTGCCCGTTGAGGCCTTCACCACCGCGTGGTGGGGCAAAAAATAATGCTCAGTTGAGCTCCAATCAACTCGAGCCGGAGACATGTGACCCAAATCCTCGTACTCGCGCATAAATTCAATATATTTATCGCGAAGTACGTGGTCACGCTGCATGCGTCGCTCCATGGACAGCAGTCGTTTCTCCGCAAGCGCCCTACTTTGCCCTAGGCTAGGACGAGAGGCAACAAAGGGTAACCTAGTTACAAACCGACCGGAGGGCAACCTCTCCGTGGTTGATCGAAAAAGGGCTTCGCACTCAGCGTGTTCCGGATCCATCCTGGAACTCATAGGTGGCTCCTCCACCTCCCAAAACCTTTGCATGGTCTTGGCCAAGGACGCAGATGCGACAACCGGTGGCTCCTCCGCGGTGCCATTATCAAACACAGGGCCCATCAGGGCAAAACCAAAAATCGTAGACACTGCCATCAGTGAAGACGAACCCAGAGCCTTCTGTGTACCCAACAAAATCCAACCCAATACGTCCGAGCCCAGGAGCAAGTCCACTGGGCCGGGATGAAAGACAAAGGGGTCGGCCAAATCAGACCCGAAACCAAAGACAACACACCCGGCGGTATGTCTGTCGAGGGGTGCCAACCCGCAATGGTATCCATTACCATAGCCGAAGTCGTGATCCTCATTGTGGAGGACTTCAGCGAAGAAAAGGTGACAAGTGTCTGGCCCGTCAGACACTTCACTTGTATGCCACCAACTCCAAGAAGTGGCACAGGCGAGTCTTCCACGACTAAACCTAACTGGCGTGCCACTCGAGTGGTAACCAAACTGCTTTGAGCCCTGAGTCCAACAGAGCTCTCAAATTAATGGCTTCCCCTACGACCCCATACGCGGACCACCGCGGTAGGGAGCAGAACCGTCCGCGGCTCTGTCCCAGCAAGGGAGCAAGCTAGTTACGGGCTCCCCACTCTCTCCAAACCAGGGGCGCGCCACTGACCCGGATAATATGGCGGGCGAGTGCACATCCCCATCTGAGGGGGCATAACCCGCGGCCCGGCCATACATATGGTACGGCGGGTGGTACTCCAGCCGTGGGTACTCGTGCAGCGGCGGAGAAAACCGCTGCGGCTGCATGTGGTGGGTATTGGTAACCCGCGTGGAGGGGGGTGTCCCCACTCTCACGTCCGATCTAGGGCCCCCGCCCATGGGGGCCCTATCCGGGGCCTGGCCAGCTACATACTGGCCATGACCTTGGGGCGCGTGGTCCCGGTCCGCCAAGACCCGCGCAGGTACGCGACCCCCCTCCCGAGGGGGTGCGACGAGCGAAGCCGCGTCCTCCGTCCGGTGGTGGAGGGCTTCGCGCAGGAGCGCCCCCGCCCATAGGGGACCCCTGCCTCAACATCCGGGTGCCATCCCCGTTGCGGTTCATGCAAAGCATCGCGTGGTGCCGCCCACGGCATGCTGCATGGTATGGCACTGGGACAGTCACGTGCATAGTGACCGCCCAAACAATAAAAGCAAAGTTCATGCCGCTTTGCCATGCGGCGCCTATCTTGTACTGGCAGTCTCTGCCAGTCCCTGCATTGCAGCAGGCTGTGGCCCATCCGGCCACATTGCAGGCAGTCCGCGTCCCCCGCGACTGCTGCCGTGTGTGCAACCCGCACACCAGCTCCACGCGGTGGCGGTTGCCGTCCCTGTGGGGGCTTCCCTCGCCATGAGGGTTCCAAGGGCCTACGTTCAGGCGCTCTGGATGGCGCTGAGTCCGTCATGGTATTCTCAGCAGCCCGTGCCTCAAACTCCAAAAACTTCACCAAGTCAGTGAATGTTGGTAGGGTGGTGCTATCCCGCTCCGCATTTTCGCGCTCAAACCGCGAGCGGATGTCATTGGGCAATTTGCCCAATACAATGTGCACCAACAAAAAAGACCATTGGTCCACCGGCAGCCCCAGTGTGCGGAGCGCGTTACAGGCCACTGTAACGGGCGTGAGCAACTGCAGGCGCAACTGTGCCCTGTTGGCCACCTTGGGCAGGGCCATCAACTGTGCGGCGTGCGCATCCGCTAACAAACGTAAGTTTTGGTAGCGGGAGTTCAATAACTCCCAAGCCGTATCGTACTGGTCGTCCTCCACCCGGAGGTGCTGGATGAGCGACCGCGCTTCATCCTCAAGAGTGGAGAGGAGGTAGGCCATCTTCTGGGCCTTCGACAAATCCTGTCGTGCTACGACCAGGGACTCAAACATATTTTTATATGCTACCCACTCCTCCATCCTACCCCCAAAGTGGGACAGCTGAAGGGTGGGGAGCCGACCAGTAACCGCTGGTCCTTCCTGTCTAACAGGTGTGCGAGGGGCTGGTCCGCCAGCCTGTCTCGCCCTTATTGCGGTCACCGCCTCCGCGATATCATCGTGCAGACTCAGGATCTGGTCCATGTCCGCCATGTGACCTGCGTAGGCCTCCGGGGTAAGATCGGCTTCGGTAAGCGCCGCCATGGCCGCTTCCGCGCTAATCAATCGTGAGTGGAGGTGATCCGCTCTTAGCAGTATGGCGCCCTCCCTGTCCTTCCGGGACAGGAGTCCTCCAACCGTCACAAACCATCTCAATTCGTTGGCGAGTGTCGCCCTAGCATTGGAGGCCTTCGCCATCGCGTCAAGTCACAAACAAAAAATAACAAAAGGTAAATAAAAAACAACAAAATCAAGCAACTACACGAAGAACCGCGGTAGGTATGAGAATGGCACAAACCCGGAACGCACGGTACAAACCGCAAACAAATACAAAAAAGGTTACAAATATTCTTATACAAACAAACTAAGAAAAATCTAATAATTTTTACAAACAATTAATTATTTTTTACAAACGAACAAATAGAGGGTAGATAAACTACGCTCTGCTACCAGAAAATGTGCAGAGCAACTACGCTCTGCTGCCAGAAAATGTGGCAGAGAGAATCCGGACAAACGAAGCGGCGGGAAGAATTCTGTACCGGAACTTTACCGGGAAAAAATCTACCGGTAAAATTAAGTACCGGGAAAAAATCTCCACGCGACACCACGCTTGTCCGACTAGAATCTAACTTAAGCTATACGCAGTCTGCTACCACCGTAGCTTATGAAGGGAGCTACAGGGCCCTATATGATAACCTAACCTATAAATTAAATACAATTGAACACTTACCAAATTAAATCTTCTTTCTCTTCGGATCCAAACTTGAGTGTCTTCGGGAAGGGGGAATTCCTAATCACCCTACCTAACCCTTGAGATCTCAATTCCCCAGGACAACTAAATAGATTTCTTCCCGTAGTTTCACTCGGGAACAGTCAGATGTGAACAGCCAGCCACGTTTCACCTCTCACAAGAAAAAGTCACAATAACAGAGTTTTTCACAAACATAAATTCAATAGTTATTTAACAAACAGGAGATTCACAATTATCACTCAAACTAAACAACAAGCAAAAGACGCGAGACCGCTCCGCGTATTAAAATCAAACCGATATCGCATAGGGCAATGGCGACCGTCCGCGAGCCATTCCACGCTAGCAATGTGAAAACCCCGAACGCCCTCTGGCGGCAGCAATGCGAAACGCCTGCGTTTAGTTTTACCCAATATATTACAAACAATATTTATTTGTTATTACTATATATATATATTTTATATTATCTGTGGTATAAGGTTAAACTTAAATATCTGTTTCTGAAAAAAGGACATCCAATAAGGATTTTCTAAAATTGGCTATTTTTTGATCGAATATATTTAAATTTGAAAATTTATGGTTATAATCAGTCAAACATCGTCGAAGAAAAGCGTTAGAGGCATATTTAGTTCGGGCCGCTGTTACAGCGAATAAATTATTTGTTCTGCGAACACTCTTTGTTGGAACTTTAAACATTATCTTTTGTAATAAGTTAGGGAATCAATAAGTCCGTTGACAGTTTTATATAGAAACATTTGCTCAAATTGTTTACGTCTCAATTTGAGAGAAAGCAAATTGTGTTTTTTAAGTAAGTCAATATATGAGGTATTAGAAGAATAGTCACCTTTAATTCTAAAGTTAAGAGTTCTTAAAAAGACCTTTTGCACTCTTTCAATTCTTTCAATGTGTATCTTATAGTTTGGATTCCAGATCACACAGCCAAAGTCCAGTATAGATCTGACGAGTGAAAAATATAACATTTTATATGTTGTAACTTTTTTGAATGGTTTACAAGTTCTAAGAATAAAACCTAGCTGTTTGAAAGCTTTTTGATCATACTTTCGAAGTGATTGTTAAAATTTAACTGACTATCAATAATAATTCCGAGGTCCCTGACAGAGTCTACTCTTGTTAGCTGACGATTATCGATACTGTAGTTATATGTAATTGGTTTATTTTTGCGGGAAAAAGTGATAATGTGGCATTTTTCTATGTTTATAAATATATGATTCTGATTACAATATGTGCTTAAGGCCGTGATATCTGACTGGAGAGATACGCAGTCGGATTCGTTACGGATGATTTTATAAATTTTTGCATCGTCAGCATACAAGAGCAGATTACTGTTTTTAAATACGTTACATATATCATTGATATATAAATTGAATAATAATGGGCCTATATGTGAGCCTTGCGGCACTCCTGAGGGGATAGATTGATAGTCAGACAAGAAACCTCTAATTGAAACAGCTTGTGACCTATTCGTAATATAAGATTTTATCCAACGGAAAAGATCTCCGTGTACACCGGCCTTCCAGAGCTTCTCCAATAACAGATTATGATTTATTTTATCAAAAGCTTTGGAAAAGTCGGTGTACAGTACATCTACCTGTAGTCGATTGTCCAGAGCGTTAAGAAGAAAATCAGTAAATAATGTTAAATTAGTCTCAACAGAACGACCTCGAAAGAAACCATGTTGATTCTGAGCTATTTGGTTACGCAGAGCATAGGACAATTGCTTTGTGACAATTTTATCCAGTATTTTACCAAAAATAGATGATTTTGAAATGGGTCTATATTGAGTTATGTCACTTTTTTTGTTATTTTTGGGTATTGGGGTAACTAATGATTGCTTCCATACATCCGGAAATAATCCAGAATTGATAGACTTTGTATATATATAGGTTATTGGTAAAGATAACTCTTTATAACATTTTGCAATAAATAGAGGATGGATCCCATCAGGTCCCGCACCTTTCTTCACATCAATTGACTTCAACTCCTTCGTTACTAGTTCCAAATCAATATCAACTTTGCTAATATCTGATGTAGCGTTGGAACTACAAATGTCATAATCTTGAGAAGTATCAGCGCTGGTAGTATTAACGTATACGGAATTAAAATAGTCATTAAATAAATTGCAAATAGTAACATCATCCGTGGTGGATTCAGATTCGTAAAACATTTTTTGAGGTAAGGTAGATCTACCAGTTTTCGATTTCACATATCGCACCTTTAATAAAAAAAAGAAATAACTCAAAATTCCTGAATTTTGACTTTTTATCAAAAAACGGAATAACTTGGCACGGATAATAGGTTCACTCCAACAGCCGTTGTAATACTCCGAAATTGAACGAAATAGATGAACGGTCGTCTCTTTCTTACCAACTCGCACGATCATGTTGATTCCGGTAAAGCGACAGAATCAGTCATGCGCTGGCTATGTCGAAGGTCGGACTGTTTTTATTTTATAAAAAAGTGAAACAAAGCTAAATAAGCCGGTGTATTACTAACAGGTGAGTAAATTATTAACTTACGAATATTCTAAACAATGCTTCTTCTCAGACTTATTCCACTTTATTAGCAAATATCTGGTGATTTGTTTTGTATTATTTGAGACTTAATTCAGTTTTATAGAAATTATTAATATGTTGTATTAAATATTATTTAGAGTTATTGCAGTTTAGTTATTAAACTTACTTTAAAATACAGAGCTGAAATAAGTATTGTATCGGTATTGTACTATTATTTCAACACAAAAAATATAGCTTTTAAAGTTAATGCTATTAAATACAAAATGAATAGCGTATGATTTGTATTTATTTTAGTTAGATCATTATTCAATATTTTTTTATAGTAGATTAATGAAAACATCTATGTATCTTCTTCTTCTTCTTCTTCTCTCAGCCGAAAGACGTCCACTGCTGGACTATGTATCTATATTCAGGATAAAATTATTCTAATGTTTTTTTCTTTTTTATTTTGATCCATTTAGCATTAGCATGGCGTCATCTTCTAGGGCACGTAAAATATTAGGCTTAGTTGTACCGAATTTATCATCAGATGACAACAATAAAGAAGCCGTTAACGAAGTAAGTTTTTAAAAGAGATAGCCATTAGGATTTTTGTACTTTTATCCCGAGTGCTGTAATAATGTTGTAATTAAAAAAAGTTATGCAATAATTAAATTTCAACTCCGCTTTTTTAATAAAATTATAAATTAAAAACTGTAATTAATCCTGGTTTACATTGAATAGTAATTTTTAATATTAGTGCTTGGATTCTATTAATTCTTTTAATTTTTATTTTAGAAACCCCAATACATCACCAACCAATGCTTGAATAGTCTGGTGCCTTGTTACGATAGTGATATGACAATGAGCGACAGTGAAAATTGTGATATAAACGCTCCTAGTAAAATAGTGGCGACAAACATACTGGGAGCTGCTTTGCCTTCATCTTCATCCAGCTCAAGCAGCTCATCATCAGACTCGACCTCATCCAGTTCTGGTTCAAATTCAGAGACCGAAAACTTACATGAAACAAACCCTTTGCCTCATCTTTCTTGCACAGATGAAGAAAATGACGTTATCGAAAATACTCCACCACAGCAACTGAATAAGAATCGGCAGGCAAGTTTTACATAAATTTATTCATTATTCTGTTATTTACTAGCTATAAGTTATGGCTTCACCCGCTTGAATTAAACACACGAAACTGCTTCACATTATTTATTGGTGAAAACCGCATAAAAATCCGCTCAGCAGTTTTCGAGTTTATTAAACAATTTAACAAATAGACAAAAATACCTAATCTTAATATCTCCTATGTCTCAGTTTTATTATAATAATATTATGTAGATTATTATGTAATTCTAAATATTTCATGATTTTATATTTCATATTACAGAAAGAAAGCATTCTAAGAAGACAAGAGACTCGAAATTATCAAATATCTCCTTTGCATGTCGATGAAAGTGATGCTGATCTGAGTGATACAGATCCAACTTTCATAAACACTGGACCCGAAATAAGGAGGAACTACGTATTTATTGAATCAAGCTCTTCCTGTTCATCAATATCCGAAATGGCTGTAAGTTCTCCTCAAAAGAGGGGGCGCAAACGCACAAAAAATCCCTCGAAATGGAAACAGAACAGAACAAAATGCATGCGTAATAAGGGAAAATCTTATGTATCCTTGTCAAAGTCGCAGAAACAGATTCCAGCCCGATGTCTCAAAGAACCTTGCACCGAAAAATGCAGGCTAAAATGTACTGAAAAAATCAACATAGATAATAGGTATAATATATTTCGCAATTTCTGGGATTTAGGAGACTTGTTGAGGCAAAGGGCATACATACGTTCATGTATGATAGACATTGAGCCTAAATACAAATACTCAAATGCTGCGCAGCCTAGGCGCAGTAACAAAAGTTTTTATTTTATTGTTGACAATGTTAACATTAGAGTATGTAAAACCTTCTTCAAGTCAACTTTGGATATATCAGACCGTATGATATTTACCGTACAAACTAAAGTCAACGAAAATGGTTTTGCTCTTGAAGATTTAAGGGGAAAACATAGTAATCACAGAAAAATAGATCCCCAAATTAGCATTGATATAAAAAAACACATAAATTCTATCCCTAAGATAGAATCGCATTATTTAAGATCAAATACCACAAGAGAATACATAGAGAGCAGTAAGACTATTAAAGATTTGTTTAATGATTTTAAATTACAACAAGAAGAGATAAACAAAGAAGCCGGAACGTACATAACATATTATAAAATCTTTACAACACTTTGCTTACAACACAAGAATTTAATCTCGGATTTTTCCAACCGAAAAAGGATCAATGTGATCTATGCACCTCTTACCACAATTCAAATGCTGATCAGAAAATTTCTTTAGAAAAAGACTATACGACACATTTAGAAGAAAAGAATATTAGCAGGATTGAAAAGCTTAACGATCGAAAAAAAGTAAACGATAATTTTAAAGTAGTTGTTTATGATTTAGAGGCTGTTCTGCAGTGTCCAAGGGGCGATAGTTCAGCATTCTATTATAAGTCTAAGTTAAATTGCTATAACCTTACTGTGACTGAATTGACAAATAAAGATTCTAAAGTAGCTTATAAAAATGTTCATTGCTATTTTTGGACAGAGTGTGATGCAAAACGTGGCGCTATAGAAATTGGTACATGTATTTGGAATTACTTAAAAGCTGTAAGTGAACAAGATGAGAATGAAAAGGAAATTGTATTCTACTCCGATAACACCTTTAGCCAGAATAAGAATAAATACATAACTTCCCTATATCTTTTTGCGGTCCACACATTAAATATTAAAAGCATTACTCATAAGTTTTTGATTAGGGGACACACGCAAAATGAAGCTGATAGTGTACACAGTCTGATTGAAAAAGAAGTAAAAAGAAACTTAAAGTCGGGCCCAATATACACGCCTGATCAATATATAGCTTTAATTAAGAATGCCAAAAAGAGTAAACCGGCTTTAAATGTACACGAATTAAATTTTGAAGCATTTTATGATTTAAAAGCGTTACAAGAAGATTGGGGTATAATTTTACTACAAATACTGATGGGCAAAATGTTAGTTGGAATGAGATAAAAGTTTTAAGTATGACCAAAGAGAACCCTACAATTTTTTTTATAAAACATCATATAAAGAAGATTGTTACAAAGAAGTAGATGTAAGAAATAAAAGAAAGAAAATGATACTTATAACAGAAGTGACACTTAAATCAGCCTATACAGCAAAACAAGAATTGAGTGTTAACAAGAAGAAAGATTTGAAAGAACTTGTTTCGAAAACCTTGATTCCCTCCTATTATGCCAATTTTTATAATTCTGTAGTTTAAATTGTGCCTTTTTAAAGTCCATTTTTTAATTTTAACTATTGCGCCGAGTATGAGCCAAACAGTGAATTATGAAACAGTATTTTGATATTGTAAGTTGATTTTTATAAAGCTTTAAGAAGTCAATACTTTTTGTTATGAGAAAACTTCAGGGTTTTTCGTTTTATTGATTTTATTTTTTGACATTTTATAATTCTATAATTTAAATTAGTGCCTTATTGAGTAATTTTTTATTTTTAAGTGTTGTGCCGAATATGTGCCAAATAGTAAAAACAGTATTTTGATATTGTTTGTAAGTTCATTTTATTGATTTTTATAAAACTGAAACAAATACTTTTTGTAATGAGTAAACTAAGTTGATCATTTTGTTGATTATATTTTTTGATAAATATTATGTTTGTTAATTAGGAAGTTGCTTGCTGATCTCACCATAACTTTTGAGACTGATAATAAAGGTAAAAATATTAAAATGATATTGTTTATTATTCAAAACATTCAAAAATTCTTTAGGATTTTCCTATTAAATTGAAATATTTTAAAAAAGTTTTGTAGCAATTTATTAACTTTAATATAAAAGGTACTTAAAAGTGAAAGATTCAGAAAAACATCAATTCTTATAAAATAAAACCGCACCATGTTGAGTTACACCATTGCATCTGAATAAATAGTTTAATATAAAGTGAAATAAGTTCGAACTTTTAACAAAATAATAAAAATTAATATTTTCTTTCAGTAACAAATGATTATTTCTACAATAATTTATTAAATTTATAGTGGTAGTATCCATTTCTAAATTTGAAATCAAATTATTTCATTTAGTTTTTTTTTAATGAATTTTGAAGTCTATTCGTCAAAATGTGTCAAACTTTGAATGCATTTTCCCACAAAAGTGAAATTTTGAGTTATTTCTTTTTTTTATTAAAGGTGCGATATGTCCAAAAATATTTCGATATCGAAAATAACATTTATTTTGAGATCCAAGATGGCGGACAATTTTTTATTTTATCTTACAATATGGGTATCATTTTTTAGGTTTTTGGGGACGCTGATGACGAAAATAACATTTATTTTGACATCCAAGATGGAGGACTGTTTTTTATTTTATTTTACAATATGGGTATTGTTTTATGGGTTTTTGGGGACGCTGATGACCAAAATAACATTTATTTTAAGATCAGCGTCCCCGAAAACCTATTAAACGATACCCATATTGTAAAATAATAAAAAAACTGTCAGCCATCTCGGATCTCAAAATAAATGTTATTTTCGTCATCAGCGTCCCCAAAAACCTAAAAAAATGATACCCATATTGTAAAATAAAATAAAAAATTGTCCTCCATCTTGGATCTCAAAATAAATGTTATTTTCGTCATCAGCGTCCCCAAAAACCTAGAAAACGATACCCATATTGTAAAATAAAATAAAAAACTGTCATCCATCTTGGATCTCAAAATAAATGTTATTTTCGTCATCAGCGTCCCCAAAAACCTATATAACCATACCCATATTGTAAACTTGAAAAAAAAACTGCCCGCCATCTTGGATCTCAAAATAAATGTTATTTTTGTCATTAGCGCACCGAAAAACCTATAAAAACATACCCATATTGTAAAATTGAAAAAAAAAGTTGTCCGCCATCTTGGATCTCAAAATAAATGTTATTTTCGTCATCAGCGTCCTCAAAAACCTACAACAAGTTAACCATATTGCAAAATTGAAAAAAAAAATTGTCCGCCATCTTGGATCTCAAAATAAATGTTATTTTTGTCATCAGCGCACCGAAATACCTATATAACCATACCCATATTGTAAACTTGAAAAAAAGTTGTCCGCCATCTTGGATCTCAAAATAAATGTTATTTTTGTCATCAGCGCACCGAAATACCTATATAACCATACCCATATTGTAAACTTGAAAAAAAAAGTTGTCCGCCATCTTGGATCTCAAAATAAATGTTATTTTTGTCATCAGCGCACCGAAAAACCTATATAACCATACCCATATTGTAAACGTGAAAAAAAAGTTGTCCGCCATCTTGGATTTCAAAATAAATATTATTTTCGTAATCAGGGCACTGAAACACTTATAAAACGATACCCATATTGCAAAATTAAAAAAAAGTTGTCCGCCATCATGGATCCAAAAATACTATTTTTGTAAACCTCATCCCGAAAAATTGGCCTTCATGGGATGCCAGGCAGATGTTTAACATCTTAGCATCCTGGCACGACGGTCATGCTATTTTCTGTAGCGGCATTCGTGTCCATTTTACTGCCAAGTCGCGCCAAGTATGTTTTACATAAGAAAATGGTCGAAATTTTATTTTTAGTATTCATTACCATAAAACAAGAAAAAAAATGTATATAGGTACCAACAAATCCTTTGCCGGATCCCTGTCACTTATTACTTCGGGTTGGCGGCAATCTCACGTCGATGTGTGCGTGTGACTTGCACACAGCCAGCTGAGGTCTATCAAATACCTAAACTCGGTCGGGCGCGCAGACGTGATACACTCTTAAATATTTCTCCTGTATTTAAGAAAATGTATATCCTCCTTTTTTACTGATTATAGAAATAATAATAAATATATGATAATAGAAAACTCTACAACCGTTATTAATATTTGGAAAGTTGTAGATAGTACTATAGAAAATAGATATTTTAATTTTGTTTAATTTATAGTGTAAATGTTGAAAATCGTTATCATATCAGCAATATTTCACGGCTGGATTGAATCGGATTAAAGCTTTTAATAGGATCATCCTATCGCTCGCGTAATGCAATGTTGCCAAAACCCGACTGAATATCATAAGTTATTTAATTTAAGCAATAAGAAAAATGTTGGGGTAATTTGGATAATATAACAAACGAATATTAGCCCAGTCAGCCAGTCCAATTTAATCATATTTTAATTCGTTCGCATTATAGAAATTAAGTTCCGAAAGACTTCACTTCTTTTTAAAATTACATCAGTGTAAGTAAATAAAGTGCGACAAGGATCTTTTTGCACGTGGTAGAAAACGGAACTAATGTCTAAACTATTAAAATTTCTTATTTAAAACGTAGGTGGCGCCCTCACTCACGTGCAAAAAGATCCTTGTCGCACTGTAGGTAGCAAAATACACTAAAATGTGTAGCAATTTTTTATTAATTGCTACTGGACTTAAGATTTTAATATTATTTATTTTTCGCGAAGAAAATCTAATAAACTGTGATCATCGTCTGAAAGTCTGAATCAAGACGAGTCCAAACCGGCTTCAAGTGGAGTGTCGAGATAACGGGGAGTGTCTTAAGTAGCTGTCGACTTGATGAGACTACATTGAAGGGCCTGGTATAATTACTTATATTCATAGACTAGCCTGTGCCCGCGACTTCGTCCGCGCGTAATTTACTATTATGTAATTGTGTATATTTCCGGTTCTCAGCGGCGTATCAAGATGAAACTTACGCCAGATTTTAAGTTAGAGCTTCTATAGTACAACAGTGAAAACCGCATCAAACTTGGTCCAGTAGTTTTTGCGTGATGCGCGTACAAACATACAGACAGACAGACAAAAATTCTAAAAGAAACCGTTTTGGTTTCTATTAGATAGATAGATAGATAGATAGACCAACACTTTATTGCACCATTTACAAAAAGAACATACAAAAAGAGACAAAATAAAATACAAAAAATGAGTGTTCTGACCCGAAGTGGGTCGTATGGGCACTTGAAAACGGGTCATAAGGGTACTTTTATTCAGCGGGTCAAAAAATGCGGGTCAGAAGGGTCCGAGGCCGCGGGCGGCCTCGGACCCTTCTGACCCACAGGTTTTGACCCAGTCTCTAAAAGTACCCGTATGACCCGCTTCTTCTTTTCATGTCCTTTTTGACCCGTTTTTCTAACAGGTATAGTCACTGACAAAATTAAAGTAATAAGAAAATAATTAGATTTACAAAACAAGTTATGTTCGTTGCAGGATGAGTTGCAATGTATATCTACTACTTATTGTTTAAAAAAAAGGTTCTGTGAATATACCCAAGCTCTCAAATGTGATTCTTATCAATGAGTAGGTAGAGTATTGTCAACGTGGTCAAAAGAGTAGGGTTCTGTTGGTGAAATAAGGATTGGCCAATAGTTATGTGTTTATCGTAAAATTGTTTTAATATGAAATTAATTCTTTTATCTTTTTCAATTTCACTGTTTCTTCGTTTTTTTTAAGGATGCCATGCTTTCAATTTTAGCCACTTTTATTTTGGTCATGGCAGCTTCTTCTGCTAAAATTTTTAAAAAAATTAATATATTTAGGCTTTATTTTTCCATTTAAATATTTATTTATTTTTGAGTGCCACCATTCGGGTGGAATTTTAGAACTCAATTTTGAAGTGGATATCTCAACCGATTGAGCTGAAAATTTGAACACACGTTAAGTTTGGATGACAATGCATAGTCTACTCGTACATCTTCTTGAAAGGCCGGCAACACTCTTGTGATACCCCTGGTGTTGCAGTAGTCCATGGGCAGCGGTGATCGCTTACCATCAGGTGACCCGCTTGCTCGTTTGCCGCCCTATGTTATAAAAAAAAGCTTTTTTTTTTAAATTTCTTATTAATTTATTTATTAGTATTTTGAGTGATACTTGATGCCTGGGAAGGGGTGGAGTACGAATGCCCTTGATTCGAATGATGACCTTTAATTGTCGTCATATGAGTATAACAATAGATATTGTCAATTGGTTATCTCGGGTACTTTTTTGCCACCTGGCTTCTGGTACCGATAGAAACCGGACCATTGTTACAAATCAGATGCAATTGTTTCAAATTAGTGGTACCCATACCATACCTTTATAAAAATACTTTGATGTCTCATGAACACATCACATTCCTAATGCATATAAATAATATTAATTTCAATGCCAAACACTTTTTGTTATCACTGTACATTTTATGAATTTCCTTTGTTTCGTACGAGCGGGTCGGATGGATACCAAATAAATAATTAATTTAATATCAAAAATTGTTCTGACCCGAAGTGGGTCGTATGGGCACTTGAAAACGGGTCATAAGGATACTTTTATTCAGCGGGTCAAAAAATGCGGGTCAGAAGGGTCCGAGGCCAGGCGGGCTTATCGCAAATGCAATTTCTTCCAGCTAACCTTTGGGTGGAAGGAAATATACATGACAAAAATTTTGGGTGCAGTAAACACTAAAGATAAAGGATAAAAAAATAAAAATAAATTAAAAATAAGTGAACATTGATAAAATAAATATATACATTCATGACACAATCAGGACAATATGCTATTAAAAAATAAAATGAAAATAAATGAAATTAAAGACTCAGATAGTGAGACTTTACCTGCTCTCCGAAGGATGACAAAGTTTGGGCCTTGCGGCTATTAGCCCTAGACCCCCATAATTTCTTAAATATCTCTTGTTGCTGCATTTGAACGTCTGACTTAAAATCATATATAATTTCATTTCATATTTAAGGTCTACAAAATAATACACAATTTCCCCCCCTTTAAACACTACCGGCGTGTATGTTATGCTATCCGTCCCATTTAAAAACACGCCGGGGCCGTTGGTAATTTTCTTTTTCCAACGGCCCCATCAACGCATAATCCGGGCCCTCCGGGCCCGTTGGAATTTTTTTTTCCAACGGCCCCGTCACCGGGGCTGGCCCGCCGGGGCCGTTGGAAGTCACTCATCTGGCTGCAGTCCTCGCAGACTATCAACCCGGCGAGACCTGCGACTATTAGCCGCCATCTTCAGCTGCGTTGGATCTCCTACGCCACCACCGTTCCTCTGCACTGTGGGCTATATCACTCCGAGGACAGTGTGGTTTGATTTTACCCAATTACTGGTAATGTTACGGACGCACTGAGGTTTCCTTATTTGTAAAATTTTGTAAATTAAATTGTTAATTGTTATAAAAGTCTAGTTTTATTTATATTTCATTTATTCTTTTCTTTTTTCTCGTTTAGGTATTTAGTCTAAAGTAAATTATCAAATGTTTTATCAACCAGATAACTTGCCAATAGGAACATTGTCATACATTTTACATGTAATTTTAAAAAAGCAACAGTAACCACTGTGGTGGTCTTGGTTATTAAATTTTCTAAAAAAGAACTTTGACTTTGCTTTTTGTCTCATATGCCCAAAGAAATATTGTCGATATTAAAGGAAATGTTTCATTGCAATAATTGCTACCTTTTGAACATTATATAATTGCTACCATGAAGTATATTTGACAAGACGTCTTTGTATAAGTGGATTGTAATAAATATTACCTACTTTCCTCATTCATTTTTAGTTACCCCTCCCCCTAAGGGAGAACGTTACTCTGCCGGTTTCCGCTATACAAATTTGCAAATTATACAATCTCTGTGTTTCTGAAAAGCTATTCACCGTAAAATTATCTAATCGACTTTTTGACTTTTTTTCGTTCACTCATTCATGTTTTGTTTCTATCCAACTCATAGTTTTGTCTCTTCCGTTGTTAGTGACGCCAAAGTGGATCTTGGTCTCCGAAACAAAAGAACGACATAATTTTCTATTCGTACACTTGTAACATTAGTATACAAAAATAAACATTCTTCTCTTTAATATTTACTTTGCACATTTGTGTTTGGGTCATAGGATGACACCATCCTACCAAATTTCACCTGATTTGGTGCAGTATATTTAAAGCAAATTGGCTGTGACAGACGGACGGACAAACAGAAACACGAGACTATAAGGGTTCCGTTTTTTGTACGGAACCTTAGGCCGCCATTGTACATTAGCCGTTAATTTATTGTATTCCTGTTTTTATTCATGGTGCAATAAAGAGCTACTTTCTTACTTAAAATATAACTTGTTTTCTTTTTCAGTGTCTTTTGTTAAAATATGTAATACTAGCTTTCGCCCGCGTGAATTTCCCACGGGAACAGTGTTTTTTCACAGGATGAAAGGTACCCTATGTCCTTCTCCGTACTTCCAGCTATGTGTATGCGAAATTTCAGGAAGATTGGTTCAGTAGATAAAGCGTGAAGAGGTTACAAACAAACAAACAAACTCACTTTCACATTTATTATATTAGTTAGGAAGGATTAGGATTTATTCGTTACAGATTTATAATTTCTCAAAGTTCAAGTGTAAGTTAGTGGTATATTATATATTATAACTGTTTGGGCTATGTGTGAACATGTATTTCCTCTCTCAGCCGAAAGACGTCTACTGCTGGACAAAGGCCTCCCCCAAGGATTTCGAAAACGACCGGTCCATGGCCTTGTATTTATTCGAACTTATGTACTAAACTGTGCCTGTAGTTTTTTTCAAACAAAAAAAAAAACGACTCATTAGAGTTGATGTGATATTGTCTTTTATCGACTGATCCGTTTTCGTCGAATAAATCGTGAGGCGATTTACGATCGCTGACACCTGTCAACGACTCGATTTATCTTGCAAACCACTCTAAAATAAGGATACTTATAGGGATTTCAATCCTATTTCAGTGCAAATATTCCAGGTTTTTCTTGAGTATACGTACAAATAGCTCCCTCGAGAGGAATAGAATGGCCTTTGTCAAGGTTGAGCAATATGTACGGTTGTGACGTGCGTGATCTATTGGATCATTAGGAGTCATCCATAAAGTACGTTGCCACTGTTTCTAGTAATTGATTACAAATATGTGACGTCACATTAGGGGTGGATCTAAAAATTGTGTCCAGCTGTGGGGGAGAGAGAGGGGTAAAAAACACATGAAATTTTTGTAACGTACTGTATGGATATGGTACGTTGCCACTGTTTCTAGTAATTGATTACAAATATGTGACGTCACATTAAGGGGGGATCTAAAAATTGTGACCAGCTGTGGGGGAGAGAGAGGGGTAAAAGACACATGAAATTTTTGTAACGTACTGTATGGATATGGCCCCTTACTGGGGAATGAACGATGGTTGTTTTAATTTGATGGGTTTGTTTTAATTTCGATAGAACCTTTATTCCACACATATAGATCTATCAAAAACACCTAGTAGAACAAACAAATTTAACAATTTTTAAAGTAGTGGTTATAATTGTTAAAATTGGTGCCTTTACTATTTTGAGTGGAAAAAGGTATTCTGTTTTATATTTCAAAGAACGGCGATGTCACAAAATTCATTAAATTCATGTCCGACATCAATTTCTCATAAGTTTATTAATCAGGTCGTCATCCACTTCTCTTCAAAATGTTAAACGTTCTCACCCACTTCTGATGATCTAAAACAGTCACTTTGATGAATTGAATTATGATCCATTTTTCTAAACAAAATGAACCTTATGAATCCACTTATAAGATTCACTTTTCACCCGACACATCTTCCCTTCATCATTTGGTCCCGACGACCTTCTATATAAATACCCGACTACCCTCACAGGGCGAATTCTATAAATAATGAATTTTAAATAAACAACCCGACCCGAGAGGGATTTGCTTCGGATACGTGAGGAAATTTAATAAGGTTGTTTTCACACGTTTTAACTATAAATCTTATGATATTTTTTAATAAACATGTTCATTCCATTTTCCTCTATCGAGAGTAAAGGGACGGGTTGGTAAAGAATGGGTATTAATTGTTGACTGTAATTTCAAAAATGGGTTGGTTCTAAGATTTGTTTTATTAGTAGAACAAAATGAGCCGAAATATCACCAATTTGCTACCGGCCAGTATGACAAACTGGAATCACAAAATTCTGTTTGTACTAACCATAAAGTTAATTCAAGTAAAAAAAAATCATTGAATTTTTTTTCTACGTCTGAACAAGTAGCAACGCATATTCAACCAAATTAATGGTGTATTTTTTCTTTGTTAATGGCCCAGAAGCCGATAACCAAACAAAGCGAACTCAATTTTTCGTCGTCTAAAGAAATCATCAAAGATTTAGTAACAGTAATGTGACCAGACTTCGGGGTTATTTCTGGACTTCAAACGAAAGGTCCGCTCATTTTGGGAGCCCGAGGACATAGATTGTAATACTAAGATTCTCGCCGAAGCGAGGGTCGTCGTTCTGTAAAATTTAAGGTTCTGTGTTATTTTATAAAAAAAAAAAACTTTTTTATTGAGGCAATAAATTATTTTGAAAAATTAAAAAAAATAACTTATCTCGTCTCACTGCCGGGCAAAGGTCTCCTCCATTTCATTCCAAACTAGGTTATCTTGTCCGTGATTCCTCTTTCAAAAATTATATTTGTTTGAGAACTTGACCTCTGTAGCGTAATGGCCACCACGCCCGCTCCGCAGGATGAGTTCAATTCCCAGCTCCGGAAAATATTTGTACTTGTTTTCACTGGTCGTTACGCGATCATTGGTCAAATCCTTACAAGTCCTATCATGTAAACAATCTTCACAGTACTTTTTGTTGAATTTTGTTGAAAATAAATCAAATATTAGTTCAAACCTAAACATTCTATAGTAAAACATTTAATAAAAACGAAAGTAATTTCCTAAAAAGTCTATTTTAATTTATATTGTTGTAAAATCATGAAAAGACATGGTAAGATTGCTTACATGAAAGGACTGGTAAGAATAAATGGATTTTAGTTGGCAAATAAACGAATATGCACGTCATTCAAAACAATGTGTTCAAAGCGCCTAGATAAGCAAAATCCTCAATTACCACATCGTCGTCAACCCTAGCATTGAAACCCACATTTATTTAATCTACAAGAACTTAAAAAGTCAAAGATTGTCAAACTTTTCGAATCATCCCAATGAGATCAAAAAGAATTTTCGAATTTAGAATCTTACCGATGGAATCGTTCTCCGGGGCGTTGTCCCGTTAAATGGGCTTGTTATTGTCACCCTTTATTACTGGCAGGTAAAAGATGGAATAATTGGCCACCCTGGTGACTCTAATTCGACGATTTTGCGGACAGACTGGGAATCATAATGGAAGGTCGAAGAAGTGCTGGTTTAAAGTTGAGTTTGAGTTTCTTAGGTACAGAATACTATCACTTATTAGATTTGATAAAATGTAATTGAAAAACAAAAAACCTAAGAATTTTTTGTCTTTTTACACGACTGACCAAAAAAGGAGTGTTATGTTTTAAGGGTTCATGTATGTATGTATTTTTTTTATTCCACCATAAGTTCTGAACGGCTTAACAGATTTTGATGTGAAAGGTTAGATTCCTTGCATAAGCCCGAATGACATAGGCTATGTAAGTTGTCAGTCGTGTTTTTTATTTTTAAATAATTAGCTTGTTAAGTATTTTTATGCCCCTCGCTCATTTGCACTCACCCCAAAATGTCTTGTTTTCTCTCTACATCACCTATTCTTTAACTCGTACAAAAAGCCTTCATGTTTGTTTGGAAAGAAATTAAATAAATAAAATCAAACAAAATGGTAATAGGAAACCCTAACTGCACCGACCGCATAAAATCTACTGGACGAATTTCGATGAAATTTGGTACACTGGTAAAAATATATCAGGAATATCACATAGGGTTGTCATGTTTATTCCTAAATTCCCATGGGAGCGAAGCCCCGGGGCGCAACTAATGATTATACATACGAGTACGGTGGGCTTTGCGTGAAGTTGAGTGTTTGTGGTGAAGCGGCGGTGGCTGAGTGGTAGGGCGCCTGCCTGTGGATACAAAATCCCAGGTTCGAATCCTGCCCGGGCTACATGAAATTGTATACCAATCTGACTCATGTTAGTTTTCATCGACCACCACTTGCTTCCGGTGAAGGAAAACATCGTGAGGAAACCTGCACTCTGGTTGATGATTATCAACTAATGTGTGAAATGTAGAAGGCAATGGCAAACCACTCCATTAACATTACCAAGAGAGTCGTTGTGTGTGTTTCATTCCATATAATGACCACGACCCTCAGTCATGAGGAAATACGACTAAAGAGAGAGACGGTGGTCTTTATAGAAAAGTATACCATCTGAAATACGATCAACTATAAAAAGTGGTATACTTTGCCACTGTACGTTAGCAAAATCGACACCCTGTTGTTGGGGAAGAATTTATTGTTATTATAAAATGTGGTGTAAAAGTGAAATGTTACTGGTGTCGTATCGGTTTCCGCACGAGCTGAGGCGCTCAATATGTTAAAAGAAGCGGGAACGTGTGAATTTCTGATATTTACCTGTAAAAATATTCTGATAAGTATGATTCTTCCAAGACTTTCGATCTAAGGAAGAAGATAGCCTTTATGCAGAACAGGGCAGAAGCGACCCTAAATCGCCAGTTTATGGAGAAAATGATAGGAGTACCCCAATTAAAATGGGAGAAGTCATTAGAAGAAGAATTAGGATAAACTACTGCAACTTACACATCAGCACAGGGCGGGCGCTTCATAGAAACAGGGCGTCAAATATACCTACTACTACTACAAATGAAACTGTATATCCGTGAACACGTCAGTAACACGTCAATGTGTGCGTTTTCATAGTCATAGCGTCCCAATAATCACAAGAACGGGGAATATTGAGGGAGGGGCAGGGAGTTTCCTTTCTGTACTTATATTAATTCTGTGACATTAGACTCAAAATATTTACTAAGTTTATTAAACAAATGTTTCCCTTAGCTGTAACTTAGGAGAACTTAATTAAATACAGCTCTACCGTAAATAGTGTTGATTATTAACAAATATTGGTCCTTAGCGAAACGGACTCGAAACTTAATTAAACTTCTGCCCAAACTTGTTGAATTACGTCAATATGTAAAGTATAAAATAATATTAAAATATATGTCTGAACAATGTCTCATTATATCTTATCAATAACACTGGTCTCATTTTTAACAAGCTAATATTAAATGTAAAAAACACGACTGACAACTCACATAGCCAATGTCATCGGTGGTATGCAAGGAATCTAAAAATACCTCTCACATCAAAATCTGATAAGCCGTTTAGGACTTATGGTGAAATAAAGAAACTTACACACATACATCAACCATGAAAACATAACACTCCTTTTTTGGTCAGTCGTGTAATTAAAAAAAATAGGACATGAATCCTACAAATATTATAAATTAGTGAGGACGTTTAATACTCAATTACGCAAAATCTACTGGACGGATTTCGATGAAATTTGGTACACGGGTAGAAAAATACCGGGAATAGCGCATAGGGTACTTATTATCCCGAAATTCCCACGGGAGCGAAGCCCCGGGGCGCGGCTAGTAAATATATAAGGGAAATTTCGTCTAAAGGCGCGTTCAAACCTCGGATACAATACGTAAGGTCTAAGGTATAAGTGTGCACTCTGCTTAGGGCCGTGGATCGTTTTCCGCACGATTTCGCCGAATGGCTCGCGACGTTGACACAAACATATTCGGTCGAGATGAAAACATCCGCAGTGGTTGGCACAGAGCTGCTAACTGTTTAGAGTCGGCATTCATGTTGACTAAATAATTACGACGCAAAAACAACAGATGAAATAGAAGAGGGAAAATGTTAGGTCACTTAAAATGATACGATGAATTCTCATTTTGCACAAAATATTTTTTTTTATTTTTTTATTTTATTTATTTAGGAAACAAACAATAGCCTTACACAAATAAGTAACAATAACATGATGATACATATATCAGTAAAGTTTCCTCTATTAAATAACTCACATTGAGCTTGAGCAGGTAAGCAAACATATCAAATTCAACAAAACGGTTAAAGAAGAAAAATAAAAGTATAAAGTGACGGTTTAAACTTACAACTAATCGTGTTTGTTAACAATAATTTCTCTTAATTTATTCCTGTAAATAGCAACAGAGTTAAGAAAGGATCTAATTCATAAAATAATTTGTTATAATTGTTACAGGCTCTGTGCAAAAATGTATTACTAGCATACTTGGTGTTTTGTATAGGTAAATAAAACAATATGTAGAACCTTTTACGCGTCCTATGGATAGACCCTGTCTATGGACCCTGAACATTTTCTATGAAGAGAATCCATGCGTAAAACAAGAAATCTACATATACATATACAACACCACCTTCTTTTAAGAATGAGAAGGGAACGTAGAAAAAGTACAAACATTCACTGGAGTTTTCTTAGACCACCACCACTTGCTCCGATGAAAGAATACTTAGCAAGAAAACCTGCGCTCTAATTGATTATTTATCAGCTAGTGAGCTAGAGAAGGCAATGGCAAACCCCTTAACATCTAAGAAAGTAGTTCCGAAATAACAGAAACACAAACCTTTGGCAATTTTGTACTAAGAAACGACAATTCGACTACAGATACAGGTGAACCTGTATCTATAGTCGAATTGTCGTTTCTCGTCAGAAAATGTATCTTTTGCAAAATGTCTCCTAGTAGTACAGAATTAATATAAGTCCTACGTACTGGAAGGAAGCTCCCTGCCTCTCCCGCAATATGGCGTACCCCGCACTTCCCCGTTCGTTTGCGGATTGGGACGCTATGACTATGAAATCGCACACATTGACGTGTTCAGTTCACGGATTTGATTTATTTGTAGTAGTAGTAGTAGGTATATATGACGCCTCGTTTCTATAAAGTGCCCTTCCTGTGCTAGTAGTAAAATGTCTCTTTCGCACAATGCCTTTTTTGAAAAAGACTATATAGAAACTGTAGACAATAGGTATATTTTTAAGCATGATTTTTTTATATTTATCTATCTCGTATTAATATTTTCCTCATGTGTCGGTCGGATAGTGATTTATCTCAAATGTGTAAGCGACATGACGTCATAAATTATTTATTAGGTATATTCTGATGTTTCTAGACAAATGGTATACACGAGGGAAGAATGCTTATCATTTCTCTGTAACAGTATTATCCATACTACTATTATAAATGCTAAGTCTGTCTGCCTGTTACGCTTTCATGGCTAACCGCTGAACTGAATTTGATGAAACTTGGTCTATTAGGACATAGTTGAAAATCCGAGGTCAAACATATTATAAAAATTGGTTCAGCCGTAAAAGACGTCTGTCTTTTACGGCTGTGAATGAATGTCTGTAGGATGTCTATCCTACAGACATTGACACATTATGTACTCTGCAGACTTTTGCATGTATAGTACCTACCTACAGTAATTTATTGAGCGAGCGAGCGAAGCGAATGAACTCTCCGTTTGAGCTTGGCCAAAAATGCTTCGGTATATCTATGTGTTCTCCTCTAGAGGTCGCATTTCTCAACCGATTCCCGTGAAATTTTGGGAGCAAGTCCAGTGTTGCCATGTGCACCGTAATTACGGTAGATGCACCGTATTTTAGTGCCGTTTACCGTAATAAATTTTGATAATTTCGACAATTTTTATACAATCACCGTAATTTTAGCATTAGGACTTTCATACAAACACCGTAATTTTTTTAATTTTGACGTTTTGAATGACGGGCACCGTAATTTTCAAGTCATGCTACCGTAATTTGAACTCTGTACATGGCAACACGTTCAATAAACATATGAAAAACTATAGTCGAACCATTTTTTAGAAATTGTTGAAAATGGCGGATTTGGCACAAGGGAAACGCCTTTGAATTTTATTGCTCTCCATTTTGTATCTCTATGAGCTCGCGAGGTCTACAGCTCACAGAGCCACTAGTATAATGATTTTTCACTCAATCACTATTATGATTAACTGAGTACAAAATACTGAAAAAAAATCTAGCAGTGAAAGCCACAAGAGTTAAGCAATATTAGCTAAAATGCTATTGTTATGAAATTAAAAAAAAACATACCTCTGTGTTGTAACGAAAACGAAAAATTGTTTAAATCGATACGGTCCTTTCAGTCGGGGCCTGATTCAAGAAGCAATAGCATGTGGCGACTTTTAGGCCTATTATTCGCCGTCTCTTTCTGGCAAGTAGAAGGGAAGATTGAGAGTGAACAGGACTTCGGAGATTCTGGTATGTTTATCCCTTTTCATCATCTGGCCTCACCATCACCTTTCAGGTTATTAAATTACATGAAGTCGCCAACCGATTTTTGCCCTTCTATAATCTGCATCGTCATACATCCATCCCCTACACTTTCATTCTTCGTTCGGCCCACTGATTTTCGCCCCTCATAAAAAAATGTCGGGTCATCCCAATTAATATGCTTCCTTCGCCCTGAAATATAATTAGTTGAGGCAAAAAATTTGGACGATCCGATATTTCTTTTAATTACCTAAATGTTGGACTTCTCACCCCATCTCATCACGTGTTAATAAGTACAAGTACCCAAATATTTATTTAAATGTTAAAGATCCCTTTTAAATACTGGGAAATGTCTCAACGCGCGGCACATATAGCGCGTAGAATCGATGGTCGTTGGGGCAGACAGATTCTAGAGTGGGTTAGATCACCAAGTATAAAATCCATTTATTCTTACCAGTCCTATTATGTAAACAATCTTCACAGTACTTTTTATTAATTTTGTTGAAAATAAATCAAATATTAGTTCAAACCAAAACATTCTAAAGTAAAACATTTATTAACCACGAAAGTAATTTCCTAAAAATTCTATTTTAATTTATATTGTTGTAAAATCATAAAAAGACATGGTAATATTGCTTACATGATAGGTCTGGTAAGAATAAATGGAGTTTAGAATAGTATATATGTATCGTACACTATACTTTTCTATACTGGGTGATCTGACGATATCATCAAAGTCACAGGAAAACGCTGCTCGTAAATCGCTTTCAGTTAGTCTATGTGAGAAGATACTTTAGATCAAAAGTGGGATAGTAAACTAAAGACCGCCTAATGTATCTTTCATAATTTTCACGGGAGTAGTGTATTTATTTGACGGGAGTGAGGTCTGAATATGTTACCTAAAATATCGAGTTGCTGTGTTGAAATACCCAATATTTATTTTGTAGATATGTTTATCCAATATACCAATTTAGTTTCATTAGTTAGATTGCTTTATAAATCCAATCGGACCCATGTCAAAGAAAAAGTACACTACGCGCCCGTGTACGTACAGTGTACGCCGAAGCAATCTTTTTTTATCCTAATAAAGTCAGCGCAGAGTGGAAGTATAAGTTCGGCATTTTAGGTAAATAGCATGATTTGAAAATGATTTCGAAATTTCTACTATGTTTCCAAGCAAAGTTTCGCTTTGAAGCACACGGCGCACATAAAACATTGGAGCCAAGTGGCGAAGGCGAAGTTTACAATAACAAGTTGTCGGGCTGTTGATCAAACAACTGCGATAGCGTGCCTAGTTGCTTGTTGCTTCTGGACGCCTGGTAATTGAAAATGAACGATACGGGTGCAATTTACCTACATTAAAAAAATAGGTACCTACCTATTTATTCAGGCAGCTAATTTAACCAAGTGTATTACGTATATACATAAAAAAAGTACATAAAAAACATAAACTTAAAAAAGAAGTACACATTGACTACTATATAACTAATAATAAAATTATTATATACGGCTTTACTTACTAGCGTAAACTACTATTCAAAGCACGAAAACTAATCTCAACGAGATTACTCTGATTACTGATGCACTCGTACGCATTATTATTTTCTAACAGACCCATTTCTAGCAATTATTTGCAGAATTCGGGCCTTATATATACCGCAGTGGTCTAATACTCGGTCGTCGAAATCCAGTAATTCATTCCACACGTGCGGCCATATTATGACGTACAGTCACCAGCACATTAAATACCCTAAGTCATTGCAAATTCGCTGTTATTACCACGCAATAGATGTCCATGATGTATGGGTTTCATACGGTGCTCAACCAATACCGTATACCGGAAAACTGTTATTGTGACGTAACTGGTTATGTTTTTGCCCTATGTTTTGTGATGTTTGTTTCAACCATAGAAATTTTATGATTTTGTTTATATACTTTGAGCAATCGGCACGTGACTGCCTCCGTGGACCAGTGGTTAAGGAGCTTGTGATCCGGAGGTCACGGGTTTGAATCCCAATACACTTTGTGAAAAGTTGTTTTCGTTCAAATTTAAAAATCTTTATTTCTTCTCCACAATCTGTATATAAAACAGACAAAGTATGTAAGTAACAGAGTAATCTACAATTTTTAGATTGTAAGAGACTGGTGCCTGAACTAAGCAGAGCTTGGATAAAAAAAAATTATTAGGTATCACGGGATTTTTAACTAAAACTAATTGCTGGAGCCGCCTTTTAAGCAAAAAATGCTGTATCTCAGTGCACCAGCCAGTCTGGTTCTGGTTTCCAGTCTGGTTAAGATACTTCAGGCTTGAATCACCTGATTATCCGAAAAAAAAAAGATGTTTTCGTGCTTCGGAAGGCACAAAAAGCTGTGGGTCCCAAACTCCATCTAGCGTTTGCTGTCAAACCTATACGAGGATTGGTTCTGGTCTACCTTTTGGGTTGCGGAGGTCAGACTCAGACCACAAAGTAGTTTAAAGGGTACAGAGGGTAAGCTTCATATAAGCGCTTCAAAAAAGTACACTACTATAAGCTTTCCATATGTATAGATTATAATCTATACAGATGGATAAATAATTATTAATAATTGTTAATCTGTGCTCAGACGGTGGTCACTCTGTGTAAAAAGGAATCTACATGCCAAATTTCAGCTTCCTACGCCCAGTAGTTTTGGCCGTGCGTTGTCTGTCAGTCACTCAATCAGTAACTAAAGAATTTTATATTGGTAATATTGATTGTAGATGTATACAACATAATCCTTGGGCACTTAAGTATGTCACGCGCACTTGACTGTTCCTATCCTAACTAACCTAATAGTAACAGCATAAGAATAAGCATAGTATTGTTAGCGACATGAGCCGCATACCTTCGTGACAATCGTGACGTCATACAAGGGACATGGATGCGGGGCGCTCCCGCGCTTTCAGGGGGCCGATTCTACTAATTACAAAAGTAGATGTCGTGTCTCAATGGTGTCTCAATTTCTTTGGATCTTGAGCAAATCTTGAGCATACGTCCGGCAGTAAAAGAGTCGAGCCAACCGTCCTGGCCCTTGATTCTACAAGTTACAAACGTCACTATCGTGCCTCAGTTGTGTTGTGTCTCAAAAGCCCAAGAAATCGTAATAAAGCATAGAAATAATACAGAAATCTTTTTGCTTTAGCAACAAGATTTCTGTAGGATTTCTATGCTTTTTTACTCTTTTACTGCCGGACGTATGCTTATATTATTAATGAAATATTTTCAATGAAATATTAATTTATTGATAACGGTATAATAATAGCTAAATACGAAATTGTTCCAATATCCCATCTCTGTTTATTATTCTACTCAAATCAAGACATACAGTCGTAAAATATAATTACAAAAATACATCCAAATCCAATCATATCGAACCGAGTCTAAAATGGCCACATTGACGATTGGTAATATGATCCTTTTTCCATTTCCTAAATATTTTGAAACAAACCCTAAAAAATATGTCATAAGGTTCACTTTTAAATATTTAGGAAATGAGAATTGATGATATAACGATTCATCATTTTAGACCCATTTATTGTACCTTTTCCTGAGATGAAAACGAATTCGTGATTAGATTCTATTCCCAACATATCGGCTCTGAGTGCCCTCGAAATGAAAGGGTATGTTAAGGTGGACTTCGGAGCAATGCGGCTTGCGGCCTGCGGCCTGCGTCATGCGTCACTTGCGGCCCATGCGGCCATGCGGCTGTGCTTTATATTACAGGAGTGTGTGGAACCCTTTCCGAGCGATGCGTCACGGCCGCATGCGTCATGTGACGCATCGCTCGGAAAGGGTTCCATACACTCCTGTACATCAAAGTACAGCCGCATGGCCGCATGGGCCGCAAGTGACGCATGACGCAGGCCGCAGGCCGCAAGCCGCATTGCTCCGAAGTCTACCTTTACTGTCAAACTGATTTCTTCGGTAGGTAATTGCAAACTATAGGCCGTCGAGATAATATGCTTTTAGGCAGGAAATTAATACAATCATAGATTATTTTTTACTTCCATGACTTATAGGAGCTCAGAGCAATAAACTTATTTTAATTTGACAACATGTGAAAAAGTTGGTAAAAGCGTAACATTAACGATGGAATATAATAAATAATGTTATGGGGGAATTTTAAAATTGTTCTGCGGACAAAAGATAATTTGTATTATTTTTCAAGTATCCAAAACTAGTAATTAATTACCCACAGCTCCACTCACCGCAAAACATACCATGCGTGTTTTCATACTTTCAGCTTTTTCAGCAACTTTCAGCCCTAATTGCAGCCTCATGTGATTTTTGATGTTCCGTATTCAGGATAATCCCTATTGGTAATAGGCGAAGGTCGCATAAAAAAATATTAATACAATAAAGACTATGATCCGAAACTGGGGAACTGTCAAAAAGCGAGAGCAAAGCACTTCGAGCTCGCGCTCGGGTGCAATATAATATTTAGTATGAAAGTATCAATATTATTTTCTTCATGTACCAGGAGACCAGGACTTCGATGACAGTAACGAGAAGATCGGACCAATAGTGACGCAGATATACTCGCACCCGTACGCGGCGTCGCTCCTCAAGAACAACACCTTCTTGTGCAGTGCTGTCATACTGAACAAGTACTGGCTGCTGACAGCGTCCAAGTGCTTCGACTCGTAAGTAGTCTTAAAAAGATCTTTTATGTAGATTTAACATACATACATGCATACTTATCACGCCTTTTTCCCCGTGGGGGAAGGCAGAGATTAGAGATTTCCACCTGCTACGATCCTTACAGATCTCTCTTGCTTCCTCTACACTCATCACTCTCTTCATACATGCTCTCCGGTTATGGGTGCTCCTAATATCTCCCTTTTTAAGGAGGTCCGCAATCTGGTTGGAGTGCGTTCTTCGAGGTCGACCTTGACCAACTCTGATATACTCTCAAGTATATTTAACGACTTCATTGATCACATTAATGAGGGCTATCGCCTTCAAATATCTCGCTAGAGGTCAGCACGCTCGAGTAAGGACAGACCATGGAAAAAATAAGAACTTCGTGACTTATTAGTTCCATGGGACAGACATCTGTCAGATGGTACAAAGCTGTCAATATCAATGTGTCAAATTCAAATTACTGTATTGAACCATTGACATGACCAGTCGCGCCCATTAGTAAGCATTAACACTATAACCCTCATTATATTAGTATTAAATATGGACTTTTTAAGTAAGTCTATAAAATTATTAGCACCTCGGGACTTTTCTCGGGAAATTTAAGGATAAAAAGTCATTGCAGGTTTTACTCTAACAGAGTACCAAATTTCAACAAAATCCGCTTAGCGATTCAAGAGTTATGAAGACTCAGCCAGTTTGCTAGAAACCATTAAAATTGCTTGAATGACAATCTGCGAAAACGACGTATTGCCAAAGTAACATTGTACAAAAATAACGTTGTGTTAAACTGTTGTTTTGCGAAAGTGACTTTTTGCGTAAAGATCCTTTCTCGAAGCCGAAAAATATTTATCAACATGAAACCATGTGCATTTAATTGCGTCATCCAAATAGATGAATATCTTTGCAAGAGCCCAATTACAGCGTTTAACTTAGTAGTTAAGATTCAAATCGACGATGCTCTCCGAAAATTAACTGAATTTCGAATTAACTTGCCTTTATCTCTTTCTAATTATAGATAACTTGCGATGGGAGAGAGAGATAGGGATACCAAATGGATTAATGATATTCATCAGTGTAGGAATGTGTTTATTTATAATTAACTAACTACAGCCTGGGGAGCTTCTCCCTTGGGAACAGGGGTTGGTACCTATACCAAATACCAACTTTGTTTATTTATTTGTTTTTTTGTTACCTCTTCACGCTTTATCTACTGAACCAATCTTTCTGAAATTTCGCATACACATAGTTGGAAGTACTGAGAAGGACAAAGGGTTTAATTCCGGGAAAAACGGTTATCTGTGCCCGTGGGAAATTCACGCGGTCGAAGCCACGGGCAAAAGCTAAGACTGGTACTTTAACATTATTAACTGTTGCGTAGACAAAATAATCATAATGTTTCTTGCAAATTGAACTTGAAGGTACGAAATTAAATTTGTCCAACCGTGAAAAACGACGCATTTTAAATATTAAATAAAAAATTGTGTACGGAACGTGTGCCTTGTTGACCCCACCACAGTTTAAATCTCGCAATTCATCACGCGTTTTCATTTTTTTTACATTTTAATTTCGTTTGCGCCATTAAAATTCCAGTCGGGAAAAACTTGGAAGTTGCTTTTTAATTTTTAACCCACACTCTCGCGGATTCGCAAATAGTGGAACCTACAGTCTGAACGAAAAAATAAACATATTTTTGTATATACAAGTAATAATAATATATGTAGGTATTGTGCCGTTGGCACTAATATTATACGGCATAGTAACGTGCCCCGCCCCGCACGTTATGTGCCCCACAGCACAACCTGACCCGGGGCTTAACCGGGTCAGTTAACTGGGGCTCCACCGTATCCTGACTATTGGTATAAGTTGGTACAGAGCGACTAGATAGTCACTGAGAATGATAACAGCCTGTGCACTCGGGCAACCGTCCGCACACCGAGACGTATCTGAATATAATGAGTCACAGCTCAATGCGGGTAGCGGGGAACATGACGCTCCGCTGTACGCCACATCTCTCCTTTCTTTTGATGATTTTAATACAGATAAAGGTTTTTAATAATTTTCGTTACCACTAGTATGAAATAAATCCAAAGTAACCCTTTACATCAAATTTCAAATTATATACCATCGCAATTCTTAAAGCTGCAAACTACCAGCGTTTCGGAACGACCACTGCTGAGAAGAAACGCCGAAAGAAACTCATTACAGTATTGGTCGCTATTATGTCATTCTGACATAACATGATTTCTAATTTTTATTTTGGTATGTTTTTTCTATATTACTATTATATATTATATTACTTTATAATCATTTGCATGGTCAAAAGAACGCGAACAATCTCATAGGAATCATATAAATATCTGCATCAATAAATTTAAAAGATATTATTTACATCATGTGCATGGTCAAAATAAATAAATATAAATAAATATAAATAAATATATACGGACAAATCACACAGATTGGGTTAGCCCCAAAGTAAGTTCGAGACTTGTGTTATGGGATACTAACTCAACGATACTATATTTTATGACAAATACATATATAGATAAACATCCAAGACCCAGGCCAATCTGAAAAAGATCATTTTCCATCTTGACCTGACCGGGGATCGAACCGGGACCTCCGGTGTGGCAGTCTGGCGTGATAACCGTTAGGCCACGGAGGTCGTCAAAAGAATGCGAACAATCTCATAGGAATCATATAAATATCTGCATCAATAAATTTCGATTCTCATCTCGCAAATTGGGATCATTAAAATATTCTGCGCCATTTCCTTTACCGAAAGTCACTTAGTTTCACAGATTTTAATCTCATCATAATCAACATGTCCACTTTCCCAACATCGGCCACTTATCCTTTTTCTTTTTCTTTTTAACTTTTCGTTTAATCATACTAAAAATTCATTCCTTCATAGCAACATCATTGTTAGAGGTAGATACTTGCCGAATTTGAAAAATTTTAACAACCACATGTCGGTATATTGCATTTATTTACTTGTATTTTGATCATATTTTTATTATTTTTTAATTTGATCAACCCAGTTCAATGTTTGTAGAAATTGTATTTTATAATAATTACTTACTACAGTTGAAAGATGAACAACGACAACTAACGACAACTGTTACAGTGTGTCAAAACTTGGAAGAAATGCCAGAAATATTGTTAATTATTTTGGTCATGAAGTAGACACGATACCATTGCTTGGCGTAAATTCTGGATCTAAACTTAGCCGGAACAGTATATAGACCTTCTCTATAAAACACACACAAATAAGGATTTGCTGTTAATAAAGCATGAGTTGCTTATTAGTTAAATCTGTTAAAGCAGCAACTAATTTAAAATCTAAATAACAAGGATAATATTTTTTTTAACTTAATGTTATGTAGGTACTGATCAAAGGATCAGTATTGCCATTCAACTTGGCAATTCTGCCAGTCTTCTGGGCACCTTACCGCAAGGCAACATCTTGTCAGGACGACATTAAATTTATCCATACCTACTTTAGTTTTATGTTAATGTTTCCAGTCCAGTGTCAATTTCAATCAATACTATATTAAAATAATCATTTTATTAAATTGTATGTAATGTACCTACATTAGTTTAATAAAATACATATTTGTTTATGCATTAGCTTAGGAGTGACTATTCTGTATTTTTAAACTTAATTTGGCAATAAGTTTTTTGTAACCTGTCAGTAGCAGGTTCAGAATATATATATTTTTTAATGATCTGCATTATACATTTTTCCAATATACATTATATTTAATTACAACCCAACAATATGGATTTGCTAAGACTGGACGTCTCCAATACTTTTATAGCTGCTGGACCACAATCATTTCTTTGACCACCTATGTGGAATAGCTGTTAAATTAATAACAGTCGTTACTTTATCCGTTACAGTCACCCATATACGGAATAGCTGTTAACAGTGGAACTCTTTTGTGTAGGATAGCACACCACTAGACCCAGGCCCATTTAAACAAAACATTTGACCTGACCGAGAAATTAACCCGGGACCACACAAGGAGGTTGTCGTTATTGTCCTTACACATTGATTACTTATCCACCTTTGTGGATTATTGCTGTTAACAGTCGCTTGTGTGTAGGATGGCACACTACTAGACCCAGGCCGATTCACAAAGATTATTTGACCTGACCGAGAATTTATCCCGGGACCACATACAGAGGTCATCATTGTCCTTACACATATGACTATGAGCATTTTAACTGCAGATTCCGTGTAATTTAATGCTAGCTTAACAATTCATAATATTTTTATTTGTAGCACAAAGTGCACATCAATATTCATTATTTGTTCGTTTTATTTTGGGTAACTTTAGCAATTTAATGCTGGTTAAACGATCCATAATATCGATTCATCTGAATTCATACTTTGGTTCACAAAGGTAACTTTAGCAATTTAATGATGACTTCAGGCAATAAAATTGCCGAGGTCGATTTAATGCTGACTTATCAATCCATAATTATGGACTCATAAACAAAGGTACTAAAATACTGTTGGATATTAAGTAGGAGTATAAAATAGTAAAAATAACATTTAGGTGACACCATGTATTTAGATATTTTAACTGCTTTTCTCTATTTTAAAATATTGTGTTGTCATTACAATTAACTGATTCATTGCTAACTCGTCAATGATCAATGGAAAATAATATCTCCTTACACATCATTACAATTGGAAATTTTAATAAACTAAACTATGAATAGTTTTTAGAACAGCATTTATGTATGGTATATAGTGCATTAAAGAACAATTAATGTACTTTGTTCATGCACGTAAACTTGCTTCTTGGGGTACCATTGTGATTAGTGAAGTAAATTAATGTAAACATATAAAGGCAACCGAGTGTACCTTCGTTAAAGTAGTTATTATAGCATCAATTAATATCAAAATCGTTGGGCATAGCCCAGTTACTGTATTTGTCAGGACCGAACAATCATACTTAAATCCTTTGTAATAAACTTAATTTGTGTTTTCACCAATGAGTTCAATTAATTCGCTTTCAATGAAATACCATTTTGTTTTACAGGGTAGACTGTAAAATAATAATTGAAGTAAAGTAAATAAATGCCTCCATTTTATATTGTAGGTTTCCTGGTGGCTTAAACTTGTACATGTTATCGACATGTCTGTCATATTATGTTGAAATACGCTAAGTATTTACTGCCGTATTTTTTTTTATCCATTTATTTAGGTACCTATTTTATTTGTTTTACTTGTTTATTTCACATTAATTATACAATACATTTTAGTGTACAATCTACACTTCTTACACTTCCATACCCATAATACACAATGGAAGTTTTGCATTTTCCTTAAAGATATTTTTAACAAAAATCTTAATCACTGGATTGATTTCAAAATTTATTTCTGCGTTAGCACCTATATTATTTCTATGTAACATAATTTACCTCTAAATGGCCCCCTTGCAAAGCTGGGACGGGCCGCCAGTGTTACATAAACAAGTTTTTGTTTTCTGAATATTGTAATCACAGAGAACAACATCTTAATCGACACATCTATCAATGTTCCGGTCAACCAGAAGCTGTAACGAACTCCACTGGTTAAAATATCATGTATTTTTAGAACCAGACTAATTATTTAAAACTGTCCTTCAATTTTTTTTTTTTTCATTTTGGCGTGTATTTTCTTGCAACTCGGATGGTAGTTTCTTTATGATACTAGTCAACTTTTAACTATTTAGTTAAAATAATTCTTTATAGAGACATATCAAGAATATAGTTCCTAAAGTTCTTTCTAAAATTTACTTGCACCCTTGTAATTGTTTTAATACCTATTACTATTTATTTTTTATTTTACTCTTAGTTCAAATTTTGTGTTTTTTTTTTTTCATCACAATATTAATCAATCATATGGAAAAAGTACACCATCGATTAAATATCAGTTATTCTAGTTCAGGTACCAGCCGACCACAATCCCTGTTCTGGTTGCACTTAGGTACCTTTATTATATAAAATATCGTCACAATGGACAGTTAAGTTAACCTCATACTAAACATGGTTTAGCTTATAGTACGTTGTTCAGAAACGCAATTATTATGGTAATAGATCAACAGATTGACAAAAGTATCACAGAAATTGGGTATTAGTTATTGTGATTGTGATGAGAAAATAATTATTATATTCCATTTTTATACCTATTTATTTCACTGTTTTATCTATGTTGATAATACCAAAGGTATAAAAACTTTAGAAAACAAAAATTCGTGTATCTTTCACAGTGACACTACACAAGCTTTAAATTTTTGTTTCTTATGTTAAATCGTTAAATTAAAAGTAGGTAATTGCTATATATACTTCGCTTTAGCAAAATAATCAATTATAAATATTCTGTCTTGTGACCTGCCGGTAGTGCCAGTCCAGCCGACCTCATGATTTGTATCACTGTAGTTACGTTTTAAACTGAGGTTTTAACCTAAGAAAACTAAGTATGCATTCATATTACTCGTTCATGTAACATTGTATAATGATAAATTGTAAACAGTGAATAAATGAATGAGCAAATATTTCAAATTATGTACAGAAAGTGCATTGTTAACAGAATAATACTCATTGTATTAAGCGAAAAGCTATTCATAAACAGTTAGGTGCCGCTCATCACAATCAGAGCCATTAAATGTTACGTGAAATCTGTATTTGTCGTTTATTGTTTAGTACCTACTTATTAACTTTTTCATATATGTATATCATCACGGCCACTATGGCCAAACTATAGATGCAGGAAAATATTGAAATTAATATTTAAATAAAAAGTATTGTTGTTATGTTGGTGCCAAGATCCCTTGAGCCATTCATGGTACCAAAGCCAATAAGGTCATTTTGTACCCTTTTCACTAAATTATTGATTATCGAGATGGCTGATTATTCTTTACGATATATTTTCTTAAGATTCTACCCTCGAATAAGCATCTAACGCGGGCGGAAGCCCAGTGATAGGATTATAAAATGAAATTGAATATTCCACCCACTTTCTTTGTTTTTTTTTTTACTAAAGATTAATTAATATACTCACGTTTATCTCGTCGCCAAATGTGCCGTTGGCACTAATATTATACGGCATAGTAACGTGCCCCGCCCTGCACGTTATGTGCCCCACAGCACAACCTGACCCGGGGCTTAACCGGGTCAGTTAACTGGGGCTCCACCGTATCCTGACTATTGGTATAAGTTGGTACAGAGCGACTAGATAGTCACTGAGAATGATAACAGCCTGTGCACTCGGGCAACCGTCCGCACACCGAGACGTATCTGAATATAATGAGTCACAGCTCAATGCGGGTAGCGGGGAACATGACGCTCCGCTGTACGCCACAGGTATGGGGATAGAAAGATGGATAAAAATAGTCACACCCTGAGTGCTGACTGATGGCAAAAGAGTAAGAGGAAAACCGAAAATGAGGTGGTCTGATGAATTGTCGGCCTTTGATAGACGGTGGCAGCACCTAGCGAGCGATAGAGGTAGTTGGAAAGATAAGGGTGCCCAGTGGTGGGACCTATGAGCTAAATAAAACAATGTATACAGGGTTATTTTGTAACTACTGGCTAAATTTTTACAATATGCTCAGTACTTGGAATACAACCACATCCGAAAGAAATTTATAGTAAAAGAATAACATAAAATTTCAACTATCCATCCATACTAAGTCCCATCAGCTGATCGGCCAATTTGTATGGCAAACAAAATTTTTTTTACATTTTTGACAGATTTTTTTGGAAACTTGCTCAATTTCATCAACCAAATCTGCTGCGAAAATTTGGCCAATGGTTTCAAAATAACCCTGTATATGAAGGTAATAATGACGCCCAAAAAATCATACCTATAATATCGTTAGTTTCGCTAAAATAATAATAAAAAACTTCTTAAGGCATTACTTGAAATTAGGGGTTTTCAAAGCAAGAGTGAATAGTAATATTTTGAGTTTGCATGTACCACCCTAGATCTCATCTATGCTTCCCATCAGGCAAGATAGAGGTCAAAATCACTCAGATTTTTAATAAAAAAAATAATAAAAAAAATAGATTTTTTGTACGTACAGTCAGAGGCACAAAGCAGACTGAGATAGGATTCGGTGAGGCTGGTTTTATCTGCCCTCGACTGTACATTAGTTTAGTTACTTCCAAACGCCTTAAATAATTTATATTAGATCTTTGCGGATTCGTTAGGGGTTCGTTTGGGGAAACTATGTATATTTTTATATAGTTTTGACAGCAATAGTAACCCTTAGCCGTACCGGTTAGACAAAATACCAATTGTCAAATAGTATGACAAAGTTAACGTAAATGTAACTGTTTTTGTTAACATAACTTTAACGTAAACGTAGCTGTTAATTTTGACACTAACCTTAATAAAAACTTAAATTTCAGTACAACTGAGCCATAATTTTATCAAACTATTCCTTCATGTTTATTCTATACACTATATATTCATAAACAACATCAGTAACAGTATGATGTAAAAGTTTCTTTTATTTCCTCCGCTAACTGTAAGTAAATACCTTTTTGTCTACATGTGAAGGTCCCAAGGGTTTAAAAGGAAAAAGAGCGTTTGACCCTTTGGCTTAATTTGGACACCTGCGAATTGGAGGGCCGGCCTCGGGGGTTCCCCGAGCTCGAATTGTGTAGATATAGCTATAGAGATATAGTACAGGTACGAAAGTCTAAGTAGGCAGTGATAGTGTGAAATGAATGAATTTTCTTTGAATAGTAAGAAGTAAAATACTAAATTAATAGTCCTCAAAGAAAACCATCTTAAAGGCCCATATAGTGAGAAAAACATACAGACGGAAAGACACTTTGACAACAGACAACAACAGACAGACTTTGAACAGACAGACACTTGCGCTTTGAAGGCGGTGGTACCTTAGCTTTAAGTAATTTTATGACGTCAACTAACTAAAAAACAAGAACATGTCATGATTTCAAGTATTTATATTTAAATATACATATATATTTATACACATTAATATATAATGATGAAAAAGTATCTATTTTAATATTATGGCAATACTGATAACGGCTGTTTGTACCGCCACCATTAGGATAAAATGGCAGGACGCGCCAAGATGGCGTCACTTATTATTGTGCAGCGATAGTGTTAAGATGTGTTCTTATATACGACATTATTATACGTGGTTACTATGTGCAATGGAATATATAAATGGAAGATGTGATATATAATATGAAAATATACATATGTATTTGGCAGATATATTTGGTTTCATTATTTATCCTAATGGTGGCGGTACAAACAGCCGTTATCAGTATTGCCATAATATTAAAATAGATACTTTTTCATCATTATATATTAATGTGTATAAATATATATGTATATTTAAATATAAATACTTGAAATCATGACAAACATGACGATTTAAAAGTGCTATTTTTAAGCCTATTTAAATAAAAACCTTTGACTTTGATAGAGAGAAGGACAGACAGACAATTTTTTTAAATAATATTTATTTTGGCTTCTATTTGCCATATTTAATAAAGCCTCATATTTTTTTTTCTTAAATATCTCCTAATTATCTCTTAATACAGACCAGTAACAGTTTAAATTTATTTTTTATTTTCTATATCAACACCCTTTACCCATTCGTTACTCTTTGTTCCAGAAATGTGATATCGTCATACGTCACGTACAAGAACCTCAACAACTACACAGTGAGGGTGGGCAGCACATTCAACAATAATGCCGGCGATATTAGCACGGTAATTGTTAAATTTACCCTCTGTAATCAACAAGCATGTACCCGGGACTCTGTTTTTGTGGGAATTCCGAGAAATTCTCTCTTAGTGCAACCTACATGCCAAATTTCAGCTTCCTACGCCCAGTAGTTTTTCTGTGCGTTGTCTGTTAACTGCCAACCATTCAACCAGTTGCGAAAAAAAAATATATTGAATACAATGAGCGATTTATCTGACAGCTAATTAAAAAAAAAAATTGAAAGCCGAGTTGTAATAATGGCTGTACTTATATTGTGCGCTTTTTATTGGCAGCCAGAGGTAGAAAAAAATTACCTAACATTTTGACAGTTGCACAAATCACAATATTGATACTTTTTAGATGTTTTTTTTACTAACTTTTTTTTTAAATGCCAATCCCGTGAATTTTTGTCTTTTGTATAGAACTTTTTCTCTCGCCTTTACTTAAGCGCCATCTATGAAGTCATCTGGAACTATTTATTTTTAAATTTGGGTCTCGTTGCTAAAAATTTATATTGAATACAATTCACAGTTCGTCGTTACTACAAAAAAGATTTCCAAAATTCCTTTCTTCGTGCTAACTTACGCGGTATTAACCTCTATGCAAAATTTTAAGTTCAGGGGTCTTAATGTACTTTCCGGGAGATTATATAGAAAATTTGATCCTGTTAATAAGCCCTAATACCATCAAAATACCATACGTTTTTTGGCAAAATTTTAATAATGTTAAAATGTATTTTGTTTTTTGGGAAATAAATAATAAATCAATATGTTTTCAGATCAAAATGCTGATCACGAACTTTGACCGACGCGTGACTGCGATCAAGCTGACGGGTCCACTCGAGTTTAACACCAAGGTTAACTCGGTCAAACTGCCCAACCCTGATGAAGAAGTGACCTTGGGCTACCTCGCCTCTGCTGTGGCTTGGACCCCTAATTTTGTGAGTTTTATTGTCAGGAAGATTAACAGATTTAGCTAATTCATCGCTAGGGTCAACGTGGTAAAGCTGCCGAACCCTGATGAAGAAGTGACCTTGGGCTACCTTGCCTCTGCGGTGGCTTGTACCCCTAATTTTGTGAATTATTTATTATCAGGAAGACCAACAGATTTAGATAATTCACCGCTAGGGTCAACGCAGTGAAGCTGCCCAACTCTGATGAAGAAGTCACCTTGGGCTACCTCGCCTCTGCGGTGGCTTGGACCCCTACATTTGTGACATATTTACACGATTTCCTAAAGAGGATAGCATAGTTTTGGTGACATTTAACTGGAGTTATTTTTTTTATTTTTGATAATTTTTCCTTTACAGCACCTTCGCGTGGTGAACATGCCTCTGATCGACCCCACCCTTTGTGAGCCGTACACCAAGATGCTGCCTGGACACTACATCTGTGTGGGAGGGGTAGAAGACCCGAACAGGCATTTCTGTAGGGTAAGTATGCAATAGTCATCCTCATCAGCCATTTAGTACCCTTTGTGAGCCGTACACCAAGATGCTGCCTGGACACTACATCTGTGTGGGAGGGGTAGAAGACCCGAACAGGCATTTATGTAGGGTAAGTATGCAATAGTCATCCTCATCAGTCATTTAGTACCCTTTGTGAGCCGTACACCAAGATGCTGCCCAGACACTACATCTGTGTGGGAGGGGTAGAAGACCCGAACAGGCATTTCTGTGGGGTGAGTATGCCATCGTCATCAGCCGTTTAGTACCCTTCGTGAGCCGTACACCAAGATGCTGTCTGGACATCTACATCTGTGTAAGAGGGGTAGAAGACCAGAACAGGCATTTCTGTAGGGTATGCCATCATTAACATCATCAGCCATTTTACTCAAATTTATTTTACATTTATAAGATGGCACAGTATATTAATTTGATGTCTCCTATTTTAGCTGCTTCTATTTTTCTTTGGTGTATGCCAAAGCTACTTTTCAAAAAGTATCCAATTATAAAGTTAGCCAATTACTCCTCTTTTTACACACACAGTTTTTTTGGGGAGAAAATAAAAGAAAGACATCATATGAGTTCAATGTGTGTATTATGTAGTAAAAAGCAATCATCCACTATGAAAAGTTTCGATTCACTCCTAGATTTTAAAGCCAGGTAAAGTGAAAAGATTGTGGAAATAACTCCGGCTTCAGCTCATGTCGTCACAAACTATTAAAGGACTGTGACTTGGGAAATAGTCGTAAAATAAAATGTAGCGTTTCGACTTACTACGTACGTACTATCACAACTATATCACTACCACAGAATTTATATAAGTACTATGTATCACTACATAGCCGCGTCCCAAGGCTTCATACTAATTACAACGGCTACAGGCGGAGGGAGCAAAAAATTTAAAACTATATTTATAGAAATAGAACATGTAATATAATTTCGAATAAAAATTACAATAATTTCATAAATCTAAGTGACGTGACAATTGCTAAAAGTTGGAAACAAATGTGTCGAACTCCGGTGCGCTGCCAGGTGCTTCGAGGTCTGAATCATAGGATACCTAGTCCGAAGAAGTACTTATCAGTGATAATAACTCTCGTAAGAAAACTCAATATACTCGTAAGAATTTTGGATTGTGGGCATAAGTTCCCGGGTTTATGCTACTCACTCAGGTTTCGAAAGCGAAGTGTTGTTCTATGTACTCGTGTCTCGAATTTGTTCTTTTAAACAAGTAAAAAACGAATCAAAAACGAAAATATTCACCTGTAAGTAGTGACCACACATTATTTCAAAAGTGAAATTTTAACTGGGTATCTGCTTCTTTGGTGAATATTATTATCGACCAATACTGATCATGATGAGCCCTTTATTTCCCGTCGGTTGAATTTATAATCATCAATTTGTAAAGATTATCTGATAACCCGAGTCGACTACCCGTCACTTCGCTCTAAGCTTTCTACTTAAATTAGATTTAAGTCTTATATTCAAATTGACGAGTGACATAGACGTGATGAAATTTGGCCAAAATCAAGGTTTGCTTCAAATTACTTTAAATCCGGTCATGCGTTTATACCATAAATAGGTAATTTTATGGAAATTTCGACCAAAAGTGTTTGCTAATTAACGTAATTTTATGAAATTAAACTGAATATGATGTCCACAAATTCGTAATCAAAAATATCCCAATTCAAGAACGCTTGAAAGCTAAGAATTACCAATTCAGTATTCGATATTAAGAAAATCTGCTGATAAAAGGTGTGAAAATCTTAGAGAGAGGCGTATGTCCAGCATTGAGATGATGATTCTTTCTCATCACCATCAATTTATCTATTAATAAACCTGTTTATTAAAAATAACCAGAACAGTACAAAAATTTTGGCATCACTTTGACAAGAAAAGATGTTATTATCTTCAAATAACTGAAAAAAGTCTTTAGTCAAAGAACACAATAGATCAAGTTCCCAAAAAAAACTAGCTCAGAAACTAGGTCAACGACAAAAAAGACATCCAATTTTAAACATTTTAAATGTAAACACCTTTTTCAGTCGTGGCTGGTAAATAGTCAATAAATGCAAAATAAACAAACGGTACAATAAAAGCTAGTGGTTTAATTGTTTCCACAATAACGTCAGTACATCAAAGCCGGTTTACGAGAGAATAAAATCCTCATCTCAAACAGTTCGAATAAAACTGTCTTTAACATGAAATTATAGCATAATAAAACCCTTTGATGAGTTTGGAACGGTCACGGAATGGTGTAGTTTCGAGATCTTTAAATTGTACAGTCAATATCATAGGAATTCAGTGCAAAATCGTCGCTATTACTGTAGCATAGAATAGAGATTGAAACTTGACGTACAGTTAAATGTACAGTCGGTAGCAGATAAAACTGACCTCTCTATCTCACTAAAGCCTATCTCAAGTAGGTTTATCTGCCCTGACTGAAGTACATGAGTCAGATACTCATGTACCTCAGTCAATGTTTGTCTAGCACTGAAATTCAAACTGCTTTGAATTATATCTGCTACTTAATCTATCTACTTATTAGTTATCTTAGTAATATCAAAAATTAATAAACATTTATTCATGAATCAATTACATAGTGTCAAAATACCAAAATTACTCAAAGAGACAGAGAGTCAAATATAATAACATCATATCCATCAAGAGTTTGTTCATACAATAAAAATAAATTTAATATTTTTCTGGCAATATTTATTGTAGTTCTGTGTATTCAGACTATATCATTAAATAAATTACTATGATTACAGCTTTTGCAGTCAAATGTCATTCCAAATGAAATGAAAATACTCAAATGTATAAATGTGATGACTTGGTATTCATAGATTTACATAATGGGTATAATCAAATAGAAACATATACTTGCATTGAATGTTAAATCACGATTTGAAAGTTTATTCACTTTGTTTGTATTATGAAGATAGATTTACGGTTTTTAAATGAAAAAAATATAGAAATAAATTCTAACTCGACACGAATACCCGACAAATTTAAAGTTATTGTGTACTCAGTTTATTTGGATGATTTTTCCACGATAACATGCAGTTGCATGCAAGACGTTCTCGTAAATAAGTAACTTTGATTATAAAATGACAAAACCAACCGTATAGTAGCAACTATATTATCTCTCCTTATGTCTTCGAATTTCTAATTAATCATTAGTAATAATTTATAAATACCTTATGCATTCTGATTGACGCAGACTTTATCTCTGGGCTATGACAGTGCTTGAAACTTTATAATTTAGATTGGGCTACCCTAATTTTTGGCGAGAAAGACTTACTTACTTCGATGGCTCGACGACCCAAAGAGGATCTTGGCCTCCGATACTAGAAGCGGCTGGAAAGACTACTGAGTTACTTATAATTTTACCATGTCTAGCTTTAATAAGATATTAAAGTCCTATTGTTATGTATTACAGAAAGACAATGGCGGAGCTGTGATCCAGAACGAAACATTAATCGGCATCTCAACCTTTCTCCACGCATGCGCAGTCTACAGCAAAATCCACGCTTTCCCCAAAGTATCCGGCTTTGCTAGATGGATAGACTCAATCATCTGGGACGAGGATAACCGTCCCACTACAGTACCTACCACCCAGCCCACCACAGTGGCAGTGAAGAACATAACAGAAAACCCTGAAGAACGCAACACAGTCTTCATGGACCCTAGACAGTTCATGCTGACTCTACCCTTCGACCCCATTAATGTGCCTTTAGAACCAGCTGAAGACAATTCTGTTATACCAAGGATGAGTCTGTACGAGTCATATTTGCAAAGCATGAAGCACGCAAAATCCACGACCACAACACGGAACCCGAAAGTTTTAATAAAAAAGGCGTGGGCGCAGAATATGAGAAAAATGCCAGTGTCTCAAATGAAGAGATATAACAACTATGACTATACATAAGACTTGCTCAACCAAATCATTAAAGTGAATTATCCAACTAATTTAGGGTAGTTTTAAGGTTAAATTGCATGCCCGAATGTTATATATTATAATGTTAATGTTAATGTTAATGTATGTTATATTATAATGTTATATATTATAATGTTATATGTAGCTATACTAAATTGTTTAGTAGTCAATATCTTCATTATTTTCAGAATCATATAGTGTGTGTTGTGTATCTAACTGAATTTGTAGAGGCTGCATAAATTTGTAGCATAAGCAAGAAACATAATAATTATAGATATTTATCTATCTCGTTTTACTATCGAGTATGTAGATTACACAAGTAGGTATAGTATTAGATTTTTTCATGTCATCTAACGTGCTACTCGTAAAGTATTCGATTACAATAGTTTTAGTGCTGTCTATAATGTTATAATGTCTATATGTTAATTTAGTTTGTACAAAAGTAATTGTAGTGTAAAGATAAATAAGTTATATTTAGTATTGAAGTACAATATACTTAATATAGTTCACAAATACAACTAACACTAGACAAAGTTACAATAATTACTAATATAAATATAAATAATGAATTAAATAATAGAAAATTAAACAGTAGCATCATTTATGGTCCTTACGTGTCTTTCATGAACATTATGAGAAAGAATGTGTGAAATTTTTTTTAAACATGTCACAAAAACTCCCCGTAGCATTTTTCATTTCAATTTAAACTCCAAACAGGACACACGCGGCGCAAACTCCGAACTAAATAATTAAATTATCAAACTTTTCAAAGTTCGCAACGCAGCCATTTTCCTATTTAATAACCTTCCATTTTTCATGGCTGTAGTATACTGTTGTTTACACAGATATAATGAAATTGGATGTGTCATAAACACCTCTTTGCAGAAATTAAATCCAACTAATATTATAAATGCGAAAGTTTGGATGCGAGATTGTGAGTTTGTGAATTTGTTAGAATGTTTGTTATTCAATCACGCAAAATCTACTGGACGGATTTCGATGAAATTTGGTACACGGGTAGAAAAATACCAGGAATAGCACATAGAGTACTATTTATCTCGAAATTCTCACGGGAGCGAAGCCCCGGGGCGCAGCTAGTAATAACTATTTAAAAAGATGTGTCAAAATGAACATTATGCTTATTCAAAAATTAGGCCTTTCTAACTTTTATTTCTTCCTTATCCCTATTTTAAAACTATTGTCGGTCATTGCATGGAATGTAATACACGCAAGAATTTTCCATTGCCTTCTCCATTTCACACACTACCTGATAAATCATTAACTAGAGTGCAGATTTCCTCACGATGTTATTCTTTACAGGAAGCAAGTGGTGGTCTATGAAAACTACGATACATTAAACAGATTAGTATTCGAACTTTTCAATTATAAACGGTGCCATCCATATTGGTGTCTATGGTACCATCACAGGCGTCGACCACCACCGCTCCGAATTCCTTTTCAGTCATTGTTATTCCTCAAGGTATCATTATTATATTAAAATTCTACAACTTCTAGAGTTTTAGAGAAGAAACGCATAAACACATTATGCAGAATATTCAGGATGATTCTGGTTCGTATCAAGACTGAAAATGGCTCAGCACTTCAGTTGTGCCATGCATGAGTACGATGAATACAGACACAGAAACTATTATCATTAACTTAGAACCGCAAATCAATACAGCAATCAATACAATCGAACAGCAATGCTGTATGAATTATGTTATAATGTAGCAAATAATGAATGATAATTGTAATTAACTACCTACTCTATCGAATTGGGTAAAACTGTAATGGTAGGGTAAGAGAATTAATAAATAAAAAATAAAAAAAAATAAAAATATGACAAAACAAAAAATGATAAACAATTATTTTGCTGCTTTAGGAATCTACTGGATTCTTGGCCACACATACAACAGAGGTCGTAAAATGAAGAATATTGGACATCTAGTATTCTTAACTAAATCTTCGTCAAAACATCTTCGGAGAGTAGTAAAAGTCGGGCGAGCTTCATAATGTCTGATGTGTTGCATCCACTTTGTTCTGTATACAATAGCAATTTTACTTGGTAAATTGCCTTATTCTCTTGTCAAACTTGTTCCTTCTGAAGTTATTTAGACTTAGACGAAGCGATTTCGACTTATAATAAAACTATTTTATTTATACAAACCCTAGTATAAATAAAATAGTTATATAGTTTTATAGATTTTTTCAAATTATATTTGATCTATCAACCTGTTGTTACTTTGTGTTTTTAATTTTTTTTTTTTTTAATAAATGATTACCAGAATCATTAAATTACAACAATAAAGTCTCATTGGTTAGCTGGTGTCCATGGACTGCGGTGTTTGCTCGCCATCAAGCAACCTGCATGCTCGTGTACCTACTATTCTAAAGAAAATGGACAAAAAATACAATGGAAAAATATACAATGGATAAAATAAATGAAATAACAGATAAATGAGTCTTGTTTTTGGTGCTAAACCTAAATCTAGTATACCTAATACAAAATCTGAACACAAATCTAGACTTTATCAAGGTTCTGAAATATCCAATCTAAATATGAAGTGAGATAGTTTGAAATCACAAAACAATTGTAAAAGTCTCACCGACGAAGACAAGCCAGAGGTATTTCCCCTCAGGATAGACTCGTCCGCCGATAAACAGCGCTAATTGCTCCCTGTCTTGCCAGCCCGCCAATTAGGGAGCCCCGGAAACGCGGATCAGTTTGGGTGTGGTGCGACTGTCCGCGAGACAACTTGCCATGGTATGATTGACATGAGTGATAGGCTGCGTCATGGCAGCCCTGAGAAAAGACATAATACGCTATTGCTAAGGCTGCGCTGTATATTTAGACGATTATTTTATATTATTCTGCTCAGTCTCAACTTTATCACTCCACTTTTAACTATAATTAACTTAACTTGTAACTCTAACTATAATAAACTTCACTTATTTTTATTGTGCGTTTAACTTAACGTCAGTTCTCAACAACTACCATAACTTCAAGATCCTGTCAGTAGCTCAGCATCTTCAAACTCTCATCAACTTACACAACTACAAACTCCAACACATCTGGTGGAGGTTGTTTCGCCGTCCCGCGCGCCTCTCAACGCTCCCGCGCACATCCAGTCACTCACACATAGCTGTAAGCGATTTTACGGCACGCATGATTAAGTGTCGTTTCTTTTTTGCCATAGTCAGAGTAAAATAATACAGGGTGAATTCAAAACATTGACATTCTCTCTATTGGTATGCATGAATATAAGAAACTTTTTTATGGAACAGACTCAAACCGACCGAAAAAAAATCCGCTGTTCCATACATTTTGGCGAGTAGGTATTGTAAAATAGTAATTTTTGGCCGGATTGAGTCCCATGAAAAAAGCTCAGGTAGGAATGCCAATATTTTTTAATTCAACCTGTATATTTACTATGTGCCATGGTTTCCCCTAGAGGTGGTTTATTCTTCTTTTTTTAGTTTTCTAATACTTACTGGCAGGTTTTAAAAAGTAAAGGTTATTAAGAAAAAAAATAAGGAAATGATGAAATCAGGAAAACCACAGAAATATATTTTTTAAACTGTGAGCTTTCAAGAACTTAACGACTCATCTAAAAGGTTAATTCTCATGAACCTCAACAAAACGCTTTCACTGAGAACCCACACCCAGCCCAAGAGAAAATAGGAAAGAGATGGTGCAAACAATAGTTTTCTTTGTTATCTCTGTTTTGTTGGGAATCATTGACACGCGTGTGTAATTGTATGGAAGAAGAAATGGTTTCGGGTGATTTATTTCGTTCTCTTTATATACTTACTATAATGGGCCTGGCTATTGAAGACATTATTCATGTTACATTCGGTAGAATGGAGTTTTGGACTATTTTATTATGAAACTAAGGACCGTGGGTTGTAAGGTTAATCGACAATTTATTATCTACTTTTTCCGGGAAACCTTTCTCATTTCTTATGAAAATCTGTGTAACCTTTGACTCCACAATGATTACAAGTTATGTGATTCCGTGTTAAATTTCAATCATAATATGCACAAATCTACACTGATCTATAATTACGAGTATAAATCAGTACAGATTTTTTTGAAATTTATTACAACTAGTGAGATATATCAGATCCATGTAATATCCAGCTTCCTTTGAGTTACTCCAAATTGTTTATTTTGTTTTTATGTTACGCTTTTCTGACAAGTTTGATGTTTCCTTATAGAGGGGGTAAAGTCAATTTGATCTTAAAACACACAAGATAGGGTACGCTATAAACAAAAAAAAAATACAGTCGGGTGAGCGAAATAGTTTTTAGAAGTACCAGGCTGCCACACGAACGTAAGAGGCTTTGCGTAAATCCTCCCTTAGGGCACGTACGCGTATAAATCTCCGTCCCACGATGTTTACTCTATTGCTTCATGTTGTCCTGGTAATTATGGAAAATTTCCTAGAAAAAGGAATATCAAAATGGAAATTCGTTTCTGCAGGCGTCATTTTTATAAACAAAATAACACACAAACATATTGCATATTGGATATATGTATAACATATCCAATATGCATTGAACATTATCCAAAATGAACAGAGGTCCATGTGTTCCAAATAGATTTCTTTTGAAAAATGGCTTTTGAGGCGGTTCGTTAAGCCAGCTTTAATGACAGCGCTTCAGTCAAGTTCAAGGTCAAACCGACGATTTGTTTCCGTCGTGTGACGTAGACCTTAATAAGAATTGAATAATTGAAATGTATATTGACTTTAGGATCGTAGATAATTTGTAACTCACGATTAATTGAGTAAGCGTGTACTAGTATAATTTCAACAACAATAGGTCAAACATAACTTGGCATAATGGTATTGACATTGAAAGTCATACTTGTGAACTGAACAGCCAACCAAGATGGTCGATAAAAATTAGAAACAATTCATAACCCACATTGAACTTAGAGGTACGTGTCGGTTCAACGCTGTGTACACAGATTGATACAAATACAAGTTTTGCAAAAACTGGACCGATATTAGTTATCTGTTAAAGCCGCGGTGCACAACTAGTTATTTTATTTTATTTGGGACAATAAACAACAGTACAATATGTAACTTAATCTAGTTTACAAATTACTTAAAGAGATTTTTAATTGTACGTCTACAACACTGTCCAATTTACACTGTTATGAATAAGACACACCTAAGAAAATCATCATTAATTCGACCGTATTTCTTGCCTTATCGTATAATCAAAGAAATTAGGCATAGATTTGGCGTAGACAAACAAAAGAAACAGCTATAATTAGTGAGGCGTGACTGGCAGTCATTTGGGCAAATGTTTACTTACAAAAGATTAGGAATTCAGTCAGTATTACAGACGATATCAGATCTATAATAAGCCAAAGATTTTTTGTTATATACCCAAGCTCTCGTATTTATTCTTATATCTGGCATGTTAGGCGCCCAAGACTGTTTCATGAGTTTCTTTCGGCATTTCTTCTCAGCAGTGGTCGTTCCGAAATGCTAGTAGTTTGTAGCTTTGAGACATAATACATTATGATTAAATAATTAGTTTTCGACGTGAAAAAGGAGCCTTCTTTGAAGGCCAAGTTTCAATAAAAAAAATGACTTTGACATTATCATGAAATCGTACTCGGCAACCCGCTGCATTCTCTGCAAGTCTTGGATAACCTCAAAGCAATATGGCAGGGTTCAAATTGCTCAAATTACTCAATATGCAAATCCAGATTCCGGATCAACCGGCGGCGGGCGGGACAGGACGGTTAAGATATGCACGCATATACTATAGGAAACTGGAATCTTGTCTTATCTACTTGAATCTATAGCGGTCTTATCTATATTTACTAATCTATAGAAATGACTGCCTCCGTGGGGATGTCACGGGTTGAAATCCCGGTAGAAAGCATACTTTGTGAAAAAGTTATTTCCAGTTAGGACATTGCAAGCTTGAATCACCTGATAATCGGAAAAGAAAGATGGATTCCGTGCTTCGTAACGCACGAAAAGCTGTGGGTCCCAAACGCCCTCTTGCGTTTGCTATCAAACCTTTCCAAGGATTGGTTCTGATCAAGGAGTATTTATTAGTATTTTTAGACAGAAGGAGGCTTATACCCAGCAGTGGGTCATGGAAGGCTGACGATGATGATGATGATGAGGGAGTATTTAGAATGGAGGACGCATGCGGAGGTGAAGTCGCGCGCCAACGATATAAAAAGCAATCTGATCACATGTTTTCCGCGTCCAATACGCGGCCGGCATTCTGGCGTGAAGTCGTTATAGTTGACGATTTTTTAAATTAGCGATTATTTGAGCCAATCCCAGCGACTGTCATATGGGGAACATATACATAACATCCTCCTTGGATTTAGAACATAACTCTTTGGTTCTGGTCTACCCTTTGGGATGCGGAGGTCAGACAGCAGTCGCTCTGTGAACCAGTAAGCTCGTTAAATCACCTAGGTTAGGTTGCGGATTTATAGCAAGTACTCGTGCAAAGTAGCTCATGATGGACCTAATCTCCGAGGATATAGCCGTTCATGCCGGTGTCAGACAGGGCTGCCTCCTGTCTCCTCTGCTGTTCCTCGGTGTCTTAGATGGCATCCTGCACGCCAAAGTGAACGACGTGAACGACAGTGGAATAGAGTGAAGAGGTTATCCAACCAGCTGGATGACCTAGACTATGCTGACGACCTGTGCTTGCTCAGCCATAAACGTCGTCGATATGCAGGCCAAATTGGACGACCTACAGCGAGAGGCAAAATAGTGGGTCGCAAGATCAACGCCAAGAAGACCCAGGAGAGATGCGCACCGGAAAAAATAGTCAGCCACTTATGCTGGGAGCAGAGCCCATAAAACAAGTTGAGCAGTTCCCGTATCTGGGAAGCATCGTCTCTCAATCTGGTGGAGCTGAAAAGGATGCTACTGCCAGGATTGCCAAAGCCCGGGCTGCTTTTTGCTCAGCTTCGACCTGTATGGCGTTCGAAAAAGTTGACTCGTAGAGTGCAAACTCAAGATTTTCCGGTCGAACGTCATATCGGTATTGCTGTATGGCTGCGAGACGTGGAAAGGTCACCAAAAGACATCACGCATCACTCTGCAGGTGTTCGTCAACCGATGCCTTCGACAAATCCTTGGCATTTTCTGGCCAGAAGTAATCTCTAACGGGGAGCTCTGAGGAAATATGCAAAGGGAAAGCGCCGATTGACCACCAGATCAAGCGCCGCAAATGGGCGTGGATCGGCCACACGCTTCGTAGGGACCCGCACGCATATTCCCAGGCAAGCTCTCGAATGGACACCGCAAGGCAAAGAGGGAAGAGTTGGACGACCCAAGCAGACCTGGCGGCGTACCGTTGCAGCGGAGTTAAAGGCGGTCGGGCTCACACCTGCTGTCGGAGGCGAAGCGCATCGCCCAAGACAGATCCCAGTGGAGGAAAGCACTATGGACGCCACTCTGCCCCACCTGGGGCGCCTTACGGACCTTAAAGTAAGTCAAGTAGGTAGCGGACCCCGGGCTCTGAAACGCAACCGCTTAGGATGCAACCAGGAAAACACGAGGACGATGATAATGACTAATCTATACAAATAACAATTAATTGACAACATCTCATTAAAAAAAATGCAAATGTATATCTATATAAGAAACTAGATCAAAAATTTGATGACCTAAACTCAATTTTTTCTTAATTGTCCTATTATGTAACCAATTTTTACAGTACTTTTTGTTGATTTTTGTTGAAAATAAATCAAATATTAGTTCAAACCTAAACATTCTAAAGTAAAACATTTTTAACCACGAAAGTAATTTCCAAAAAAGTCTATCTTAATTTATATTGTTGTACCAAAATCAACAAAAATACATGGTAAGATTGTTTACATAATAGGACAATTATAAAAAAACGGACTTTAAATTTTAATTATAGGACATTTTAACGAGTTGTACCCCAGAACTTCGCTCCCTTGCAGAATAGGGGACCGGACAACTTTTTTTTTGACACTTCTTTGGAAATATCTCACATTAATAGAATTATCCGCAAAAGAATCACATCCATAATGAAGTATTTCCCAAGATATAGCAAAAACAATTCACATTTTTAAGCGATTTTTTGGGCGATACCAAAAAACGCCCCCTAACTAATCGTGCATTCATATGACGTCACGCGTAGAAAATGGACTTTCCCTAAAAGTTTGAACTCTAATAAATCCACTCAGGAGAATAAATTTGTGCTGAAAAGTCGCAAAATGTGTTTAATTATATGTATTCTATCATAAAATAACATATTTTTCACAATTCTCTTGTCACGAAAAGTATACTGTTCTATTCCCAGTATTTTTCCGTGTACCAAATTTCATCTAAAGCCGTCCAGTAGATTCGTGATTAAGTAGGCATTTTACACTAAAAAACAGCGTGCTAAGCCAAAAAAATCATGAGTTAAATTAATGGAAAGTTTGGGTGTACAGTCACAAGCATTTACGTATATCACAATTTTAGACCTTATTACATTGTGTTAAGGTCGGGTGTGTTAACATATTAATGCTCGTGACTGTACGTGATTTCAAAAGCAACCATTAGTGATGTTTACCAAATAGACAATAAAGCCAACATGACATGAAATCTGAGTGTAAACATACGAGTCGTAATAACGTCAAACCGCGTCCAAACCAATTTAGAACAGTTTATTGATCCAGCTTGAATTGTACGCAACGGGACTGGACAACTTTTTTCGGATGCCTCTTTAAAATATCAGTGAAAGAATCACATCAGTAACCAAAGTATTTCCCAAGATATAATGAAAAACAATTCACATTTTAGGCGATGTTTGGACGAAACCAAAAAGTCCCTTACAAAAGGTACATACATATGACGTCACGTAGAGAATGGACTTTCTCAAATAACTCAGGAGAATGAATTCGTGCTAAAAAAGTCGCACAATGTGTTGAATTACATATACGTAAGTCTATCATAAAATTACATATTTTTTTTTACAATTCTTTATTATCTGGTCACCTGTTATCATGAGCATTAGGATCTAATCCTGACGTTTTAAAAGTGCTATTTATAAACATAACTATTTTAATAAAAACAATTTTGACTTTGACTTTGCTTTTCAGAGGTTTAGAGTACAAAACTCAGTCACTCATCGAGAGGAGGAGGTGATAATCTGTGTGTTCTCTAGAGGTCGCATTTCTTAACAGATTCCTGTGAAATTTTGCATATGTCTGTTTGGAAATGGTGGAGTTGCATGGGTATCATGGTATAAAGCTTGTAAGAGATCAGCATTAACTAGTAAAGTGTATAAAGTTACGAATAGTGTGAATATTCGGCTTGCTAGCAATGTAAGGGCGACTGTCATGAGTTTTTCGGCATCATGAGTCTTCTCAGCAGTGGTCGTGCAGTGGTCGTTCCGAAATGCTAGTAGTTTGTAGCTTAGAGACATAATATATTATGATTAAATAATTAGTTATCGACGTGAAATGAGCCTTCTTTGAAGGCCAAGTTTCAATAAAAAAAATTGACTTTGACTTTGGGCCTAAGCGCCTTTGGATTTTATGGTTCTTACGATCGATCTGCAATCTCTATAAGCTCGCGAGGTCTGCAGCTCACAGAGCCACTAGTTTTGTAATAGGTACAAAGCTTCGATCACACAATGTACAAGAACAGAAATTGAAGCCAAGTGTATATTGTGCCCTGCACCAGACAGTACTGAGCAAACTATATAAAATCTATTTATTCCTTACCAGTCCTATCATGTAAACAATCTTCACACTACTTTTGTTGAATTTTGTTGAAAATAAATCAAATATTAGTTCAAACCTAAACATTCTAAAGTAAAACATTTATTAACCACGAAAGTAATTTTCTAAAAAGTCTATTTTAATTTATATTGTTGTAAAATCATAAAAAGACATGGGAAGATTGCTTACATGATCGGACTGGTAAGAATAAATGGAGTTTACAAATACACGTCATTCACAAATTCCAGGCACGTAATCTCATACAACTGTCATGGCCGTTCCATGAATGTTAATATTAGGTATTACTTCTGGCAGGGCATTGCTGATTTCCATTCAGGTTTCACGAAAGAAGAAGAATAATCTTATACACAAGAGTAAGTTTTTCTGCGGCTTCGCCCGCGTAAATTTCCCACGGGAACAGTGTTTTTTTCCGGGATGAAAGGTACCCTATGTCCTTCTCGGTACTTCTAACTACGTGTATGCAAAATTTCAGGAAGATTGGTTCAGTAGAAAAAAGCGTGAAGACAAATAAATAAACAAATAAACTTACAAACAAACTCACTTTCGCATTTATAATATTAGTTAGGGTTACCTACAAAATACGAACTGATAAAGAGGTATTTACTACAGAAACAGAAAAAACAAAGTGAAAGTGACATAGTTAGAAGTACCTACTGAGAAAGACATAGGGTACATTTCTTCCCGGGAAAAAGCATTAATCCCGTCAAAGTCAAAGTCAATTTTTTTTATTGAAACTTGGCCTTTAAAGAAGGCTCTTTTTCACGTCGATAACTAATTATTTATTCATAATATATTATGTCTCAAAGCTACAAACTACTAGCATTTCGGAACGACCACTGCTGAGAAGAAATGCCGAAAGAAACTCATGAAACAGTCTTGGTCGCCTAACATGCCAGAGGGGCTATTTATCAACTTAACACCCGTAGGAACATCACGCGGGCGAAGCCGCGGGCAAAAGCTAGTTAATAATAAGTTTACTACAAATATATCCGTGTAAAGTTTACTGAACTGTATTGCAAGGGCTTCGTATAAATAGATGAATTTCGTCTCAGGAACAGCTCATAAATACCAAGGTTATTTTTCCTTAGCGCATCGCAGAGAAATGTCAGAGCTCCAATTTATTTTATCTAATACTACTAATACTATTTTGCGCCCTGCGGCTTCGTTTCTGTAGAAATATGCATGGCAATAGGAACAGCTGGCACATTCCCTATGTTTTTCATCAAATCGGTTCAAGCTATTTAGCGTTGCAAACTTTCGTATTTATAATCTTGTGCCAGCGAACTTCGTCAGGGCATTAGTTCTCCGGCTCTATAAGCTGTATATCCAAGATGAAACCTGTGCTCGGAGATTTTAAGTTAGACTTTATATACATACAACAGTGTGAAAACCGCATCAAATTTGGTCCAGTAGTTTTTACGTAATAGACAGAATAACAGACAAAAAATTTTAAAAAATATATTTTTTGGCTTCTTATTATCACTTATAAAAGAAGACCCCTCATAATATATTTTTCTTAAGATACAGACCAGTTACAGTTTTATTATATGTACTAGCTGGCGCTCTCGCGGCTTTCGCTGTCGCGTTAATCCTTTCTTAGCGCGCGGGATGCCTACGTCATAACATCTACCTGCATGCCAAATTTCAGCCCGATCCGTCCAATGGTTAGAGCTAAAGTGCGTTGATAGATCACTATGTCAATCAGTCAGTCAACCTTTGAGTTATATATATATATATATATTTATATATTACTAGTGAATCCATCCTGTCAGAGACAGTAGACCTCGTATGAGCCCTTCCACGAAATAACCAATATTTTACCGTGTCCCCTGGCTAAAAAGAGTTTTAAAACCAACCTACCAATGCTGAAAGCAAAGTAAAAAAGTTCTCATATTTTACCCCATACATAAGCCGAAACATGTTCTTGTGGTTGGCCACTAAAAAAATTACTGAAACCTGCCTTTTGCCTCAAATAATATAAATAATACTATAATAATAAATATAGACGGACAAATCACACAGATTAAGTTAGCCCCAACGTACACAGTTCAAGACTTTTACGGGATGCTAATTTTACCAATACTATATTTTATAATCTATATATATAATAATCTATATCTATACCTGTATAATAAAACAGTAAAAGTAATATTTTTTTTGTCTGTACATTTAGTATTTTTGAATTTGAAATGGATAGAGGGACACCTAAAAAGAATAATAGAAAGCAAAAATATTTTTTTTGGAATCTTGTCTGTCTGTCTGTCCGTCTGTCTGTCTGTGTCCTGTCCTGTCTGTCTGTCTGTATGTGTATGTACACGCGTTTCACGCAAAAAGCTACTGGACGGAAACTATGGACAGTTTGAATGAAACTTTTTTTGTTGTGGGTAGCCCTGTATTAAGCCTGGGCAACATATACTTCATAATTTATTTTGAAAACTGGAACACCTGATGAAGAACCTTAACAGAACAGCTAAACTATAAGAAATATGGAAATGGTGCCATAACAAAAGTCGTTCAACCTGATGAGCATTTTCTGATGACGTATAAAAATTGAAGATCTGGAACATCTGATGAAGAACTGCAAGAGACCAGCTACACTATAACACATATGGAAATGGCGCCTTATTAAAAGTCGTTCAACCTGATGAGCATTTTCTGCTGACGTATAAAAATTGAAGATCTGGAACATCTGATGAAAAGCTCCAGGAGAGATTTTTCATCTAAGCGAAACTCACGCGGGCGAAGCCGCGGGCGAAGCCGCAGCTAGTATATACATATAGATAAATATCCAAAACCCACGTCAATTTGAAAAAGATTATTTTTCCATCTTGACCCGACCGGGGATCGAACCCGGGATCTCTGGTGTAGCCGTCGGGGCGTGATGACCGTTAGGCCACGGAGGTCGTCAGTCGTCAGAAATGCATGGTACCTATTGGTTATATGTATGTATATGTTATTTGCGCAACAAAATTAAAGTTCAAAAGAAAGTTCAAAAAACTGGCTCGACTAAAAAAATTCTATAAAATTACCGAACCTGCTTACAAAATTTCATGAGAATCGGTTCAGAAATGCGACCTGTAGGCGATAACATCCGGACAGACAAAAGAATTTTCGTGGAAACTGAGACGCTTCGCTCGCTGCGCTCGCTCGGTCGATTAATAGATTTATGATTGATTTATTATATTGCTGATAACATAATCATAAATGCTTTCAACAAAACGTTTTAAAAACTTAAATCCCTGATATTTAAACAATAGTTAGCAAAATTGGATTGTTCAAACCTTTCCAGCCAGTTAACAAATTGAAAACATAATTACTCTCTCCAGCCCGCCGACTAAATGTTGAATTTTCTATTAAACTCACTAAAAACGTAGACGAAGAGCGCAAAGTAATGGTATGTACAATGAATCTTGTGGCAGGCTTCCGTACTAGTTAGACTGTTTGTTACGTCGCCGCCGGGCAGTTCATTAATTGCTGACTTTTTGAAAAAGAAATTGCTGAAACTTTTCCGAAACGATTTCTTCTTAGCAGTGATCATCACGAAATGCTAGTAGTTTGTAGCTTTGAGATTTTTTAATACAATATAAAGCCAAATTTCATTTAGTAAAGTATACGTACTACGTAATAAGTATTTCAGTAAGTAAAATAAAGTACACCGTAGACACATCTCTGTCCTCGGACAAGATTGTAGTCAAGAAGCAAACCCATATTTAATAAAAAAAAAAAAAGTATTTTTTGACTTGCTAAAGCTAAAAGGCAAAAATGAGTCCATTTATACTTTAATGAAATATCAATAGAAATAAAAAGCAAATGCACCCAATTTCGTTCTAATTTCTGCAGTTCCGTGATGCGAAGAAAATTGAAAATGATTAGTTCATCGGGTGATTTAACAACTTCATTACGATTACGCTTTGAGCAGAAGTTAGCTTTGCGGACGTTTAGCGAATTATTTTTATTTATAGATTAAAACGAGAGAAAATCAGCTTTAAAGAGAAGAAAATATAAGTCCAGGTGGGGGATATAGCTCGAAACCGAGAGACGCGCCTTAATCCGTGTGTCTCCCAAACTCTATGGCAATTTACTATCTTTGCCCAGTGTGCCTACTACTTACTTCTGTACGCTACGCTAAAGACCCCCGTCTGACGCAACAGGCGGCGTATCTGTGTCGTCGCATACTTGGTCTATCCACAAATTTGACCCGCCGAGTCTCGACTAAGACAAAGCTAAGCTAAGAGAAAGAAGAAAGAAAAGTGTTTCGTTTACCTTGAGGCACGGGACCTAAAAAAACTGAATAGTGATGATACAATAGCAATACATTCTGTTAAAAAACGTCGATCATATTCAATCAGGTTAAAAAATGCACATCGAAAGAAAAACCAAGCACAGAATTTTTATTTGTTTTTTTGGGCCCAAAATCTGGAGCGCCATATTTTTGTTCTAAATATTTAACGTTACGGCGGCGGCGCTGCGGCGGGTGTGATGTATGTGACTTGGTGACTTTTTTCTTTTAATGTAAAAATATCTAATATTGGCCCTCTTGGTAAGTAAAATCAAACGATGCTCAGATGTCAGATCAACATTTCACATCTGCGAATACCGTGACCGTGACAGTTTTTATTTCACTTTTTTTAAATCATTACACAAACCCTTTTCTAATTGCCAGATTCATATCATAAGTAGTTAACGCTTTTAAATTCTACTAGACACCATTAAAAATTAGTTTTTTTTTGTTTTATTATCAAGCTACCTTTACAAAAAATGATAAAATTACCTCATCATCGAACGCGTCCGGGTCCGCCATCTTGGATCAAGCACTAAACACCGTCACTAATCACTGGCGCATAGCACTTGTCACTTTCACTCGCGCATCTCTGGAACACTGGAACAAACAAAGAATGGACTGAAATTGATGCAACTTTGGAAAAGGGCGTAAAACATCGACATATTATGTTGTTGATGACCTCCGTGGCTCAACGGCCATAACGCCGCCGGACGGCTACACGGGAGGTCCCGGGTTCGATCCTCGGTCGGGTCAAATGGAAAATGATCTTTTTCAGATTGACCTGGGTCTTGGATGTTTAATCTATATATGTATTAGTTATAATATAGTATCATTGAGTTAAGTGTCCTATAACACTACAAGTCTCGAACTTACTTTGGGTCTAACTCAATCTGTGTGATTTGTCCGTATTTATAATTTGATTAAAACTAACGTGTGAAATAGTCCGTATCAAAATAATTATGAATATTTATTATGTTCTAACGCACGCGAAATGATTTTCCATTGTATATGTACAGTGGAAATCGGATATGGTCATCGAATCGCTCAACTTTTTTGGGTGCGCATACGATTTTAAACCTGACATCACCTTTTTCGAGATTAAAAAGGCAAGGGTTTTTGTCTCATAAATGTCATGGCGAGTTACAGTGCAAAAGGGATGGATTCAACATAATATTGTGCCGACCCCATATAACGTAATATAGTAACTTTTATGTGAGATGTATAAGTGGGAAATGGTAAAACATGAGGTAGTCTAGTAATGGCCGAATACTCAAACGCAACTCAAGCATTAACGGCTTCTGAAATGTTTGAGACGGTCTTACTCCCAAAACTGGTATACTCAAGTCTAATAAATGTCATGAAATCCCGATTTGACCGCTTAAATCATAAAAAAAACAACATTGGCTAAAACAAAAAGCGCCAAGAACAGTTTATGGTTCCCGTAAAAAAGGAGTAAAATAAACATTAAGGCTGAAACAAGGAATGTTACCCAGGGAGATTTAATTAAGGGGATCAGGGAAACCTAAGGACACAGATTTTTATTCTTATTTTTATTTAGACCTTCAAAATTATGCTTTAGTCTTTTTTTTACCCACAGAAAAAGATTTAGAAGCAGCCACTATTGCATCCTACTAATATTATAAATGCGAAAGTTTGGATGTGACTTTGTGAATTTGTGAGGATGTTTCATGCTCAATCACGCAAAATGTACTGGACAGATTTCGATGAAATTTGATATATAGGTAAAAAAATACCGGGAATAGCACATAGGGTACTTTTTATTCCGAAATTTCCACGGGAGCGAAGCCCCGGGGCGCTGCTAGTTTATAAATCAGTTAGATTTTAACTAAATGCTGAATCACCACGTTCTAAGGAACTATCGATTTAATACCATGACCTGGCTAACAAATTCTATAATACTCGTAAAAGGCGATTATGAAATTTTTATAACGCTACGTATTATGGCATAGTGCGTGTTGACTGTCGTCGAAATCATAAACAGAAAATAACACAAAATACATTCATAGCTCTGAAAAAGTGAAACTTTAAATATACAGGGTTACTGGTAAGTCGACCTACATCCGTTGAGAGGTGTTAGTATTGGTAAAAATAAACTATTTGTACCCCATATTGCCTTATCCAAAATTTAACTGTGTGATGAGGTGGTTGCTGGGGAGTCGAACCCCGACCACTGTCTTCAGCATAAAATCCCTGTTACCTGAAGGGTATGACAGGGTTTGATCGAGCCTAAGGGTGATTCTAGTGGGAGGATAAATATCAAACACGGATAGGGTTTAACAATTAGTTATTTATTACAATCTAATACAATGTTTCCTTATAGCTACTTATGCTAGGACACCTTATGAGCTAACATATGATTTACAAGCACTAATTTAACTACCCCGGGTTTTAGCGGTATGGCCCGAACGCCCCCAGCGACAGGCTGCGCGGGCCCTGGTAAACGGGATGCACCTATAGAGGCGCAAAACGGAAACGTGGCGCGGAAGTCGCGCTGACGTTTGGTTATCCTGCAGGAGGATAGCGGTAACACCACACGGGGTGCCGGAACGGATTGAACACGCGTGGGATAGAATTAAGGGTACGGAACGGACCCACGGGTTCGGGTTTTTAGACGCGCGCGAGCTGCCGTGAAGCGGCGCTATATGGGCAACTACGGGTGTCCTCTTACGGGACGGGGGACGAGTCCCTTACTGGGATCGTATTGATCAAAGGGTTAATAATCGGGATTCCTACGGGGTAGTGTTAGCGGGATGAATTAGGGGTTAAATGACCCACTATCGAATGCGAGGAGCAATCACACCGACCATGGGCCACTGGGAGAGGAGAACTGCTTGCGCAGCGGCACTTGGAAATGAGTGCTGAAGTTGCTATGGCCGGCTCGGTTTATATAGGGCCGCGACGCGTCGGTTGCGACCGGTTAGAACTGGTTTCGGCCGGCGGTCGGGGGGGCGGCTCGCCTGTCGCTGTGTGCGTTGCGTGCGTCTGCAGCTGCGTGCCTGTGACGTACCGGCCCGATGTGGGTAGGTACGTTACAACTGTCTTACTACAAAAGATGTCTAAAGTTAAATACTTGCTAAACACATTACCCGTTCATAAGAAAAAGATACAGACAACTTTAGACATCGTTTTGTAGTAAGACCGTAACTATTTCAGAGATATTTAACATTTTGAGTGTTTTTATTCGCATTGCATTTTGGTGGGAAATTAATTTTGTTTTTTTAAGTAGAACGAATTTTTTTAAACAAAATAATTTAAATTATCAACTGCAAATTAACTGCTACGTACAAAACTCGTGTCCTGAATCACGAAGTCCGAGTACTAAGTAATCAGAGAGAGGAGTTTTCAACAAATTTCCTTTACTGAGATTACAAAGAAATGGAATCAAATGGACGTTAAAACTTTAAATTAACGTAAAGACAATATGATAACGAATTAAAGAGGGATAAAACCATAGAGCTAGGTACGTCCTGGATAAAACACCAAGAAATTCATTCTTGAGATGGTCTATATCATGGAAGTAATAAATACTTTGTACAAAGTACTTATTACTTCCATGGTCTATATTTACATCCATAAAAGTGATAATTCCTTGACATGTGAGTGATAAAGACTTTTTGGCATGGAAGTAATAAGTACTTATTACTTCCATGCTTTTTGGTTCTTGATTCGTGACGTCATCAAGATGCAATATTTATTTTTTAAATTACTTTGGTAGTGGTGTATTTCTGTTATCCCCCACTGGCGGTATAGTTGCTATATCGCAATGTCCCAATGTCTCCCACTATTTATCCCCAAATGGTGGGGGACAGAGGTACACCTTCAACTGCAATCAATATGTCTTCTAAAGGGCTGTCATGTCACTCTAATCATGTCTTACAGGGATCGATGTTTTATTTATATCACCAGGAGCGCAGCGACGTGACGGAGATCGAATCAAATCGACGGAATGGAATTTCTGATACGTGCCATCGAGAAAGATATGGTATTTTTAGGATTCCGTAAGTTTTAAATCATGTTTAATGTTATTCAAAAGGGAATCAATTTTAAACTAGGGTTATAGGTGACGAGCTAGCAAGCTGTCATGGTATTTGAATCTCCATTCTATCAATAAGCCCACTGTTCAGCTTAGTAGCCTTCGAATCCCGCAACTCTTGGTTGTGTCTACCCGTAACCGTCCTACTAGCTTTTGCCCGCGGCTTTGCCCGCGTGAATTTCCCACGGGAACAGTGCTTTTTCCCGGGGTGGCAGGACCCTATGTCCTTCTCAGTACTTCTATCTATGTATGCGAAATTTCAGGAAGATTGGTTCATTAGATAAAGCGTGAAAAAGTTAACAAACATTACATAATGGAGGTTATCGCGTTCAAATATTCCACCGGATATCAGCACTTACGAGTACAATTAGGTGCAGACGTCTATCAGATGGTACATTGCTATCAATTGTCTATGTGTCACATTCAAATTATGTCAATGTATAATGTAATGTAATGTTGTATCAAAAAAGGGAATTATTTTGTGTAACTTACACATTTTTTATTGTAAAGTTAAGGAAATAATAAAGGCTTTTATCTACACTCATGTCGAAATATTCGAATTATGAATTTTGAAGATGGTTTTATAAAGACGTACTTTATAAACGCACATACATAAATTAAACAATAAAAGTCATTATAATACTGCCAGCAGTATCATAAAATAACTTTTTAATTTTTATAGTACACTTTTACTTTTTTATTTATTAAATTAGGCTATTATAGGCTGAATGTAAAAAAGAGGCGCACGCATTCGTAGTTTAAACTTAATTTCCCGCTATAAAATTTTTCTTCGTTACCTAGCTACCTACTTTGTTTAATTTTAATTGTTCCTATGAGTGAAGATAAAGTAGTGTATGCAACTGTACATAATTAGGCATTAAAACACTCGTGTGATGTTATTAAAACCACACTCATGTTTTAATGCCTCTCATTATGTATCAGTTGCATAAACTACTATTATTTATTGTATCATTGACAGAAAAACATTCGCCAGTAGCGTCAACTAGAGTCCGTAAAAAACGTTTATAACCCTCATTCTATTAAAATCACAGGTAAAATAAAACAATCTGCAGTCGCAATCACTAGCTGCAAGTTACCTTGCTTACAGTCCAAGTTCTAAACTGGGATCATTAAATTAAACTTCGTTGCAACTCTAACGAAGCACCGTTTCGCTGCATTTTTAAAGTTAATCCGGTTGTAGAGCGTAAATCTCAGGTACATGAATAACTACCCTTTATTCTTTGTTCCATACACACAATAACTCTGTTGTAACTAAAAGCTTTTAGTTTTGTAAACGGAGGATTTAACTAGACTTGCAAGTAAGGACAATAGATAATTTAGTTGAAAATTTTAAAGGTTTGTATCCAAGAATGTATCTATAAATATAAATCTTACAATGTATTTAAACTAAGACGCCACTTAACAATTTTCGAAAGGACATGTTGCATTGCAGGCTATCATGAGCAGTTCCCCAAAAATCAGAAATAATTTCAAAAACCGATTAAGACCATCATATATTCATTTTTTCGTGATTTTGTTTTGGTACAAAAATACATTTAATATCGCTTAATGTCGTATAATGGCCATACTGACATGGCGCCCGTATGTACGTTCGGAAAATATGATACAGAAAATCAGATACAATGCTCGATATTTTCATTATATTTTTAGAAAATTAATTAAAGTAAACGTTCCTAACACATGTTACAAGCAATATCATAAAAACATATGTGTATTTCACATAAATAGATGAATAATAAATAAAATAAACAATTCTTTCCCGCGGGCACGTATGTAATTAAAGTACATTTTTGAACGTACCGGAAATCGGAACTGTCAAATGAAGCGCGTCAACGTCAAATCCATGGAAGTAATAAGTACCTTTGTACAAAGTACTTATTACTTCCATGGTCAAATCATAATAGGTGTCGGCCATTTTGGCGGAACTCGCCTAACCTTCATTACGATTTTGTTGATTTTGTTACCATAGAAATGCTACGAATTTATCGGATTTACTTATAAGGCATTGATACTGACCCAAAAATGAAAAGTTTAGATAGGTGCTTAATGATATAGCCGGCTCCCCATACATTTGTGCAACAACCCCTTTTCCCAAGAAATATATCGACGTGTTTATAAGTCCTGTCATAGCTGTAACAGGCCCTTACGATAAATCAATTTTTGGCATATTTATTACTACAAAAAGGAGGAGAAAAGGTATTTGAATTACGTGTAAGATTTAGAGATCTAAAATTGATTTTTGTTTAATAAATACGGAGAGTCTACTAAGTTATTGATTATTTTATATAATGAAATTTGAAAACACCTTAACTTTTATATCATGTTCAAATTATCACGCCTTTTTTAAAATAACATAGATACTTATTATATAACTAGCTGTCGCCCGCGGCTTCGCCCGCGTGAGTTTCGCTTAGATGAAAAATCTCTCTTGGAGCTATTCATCAGATGTTCCAGATCTTCAATTTTTATACGTCAGCAGAAAATGCTCATCAGGTTGAACGACTTTTAATAAGGCGCCATTTCCATATATGTTATAGTGTAGCTGGTCTCTTGCAGTTCTTCATCGGATGTTCCAGATCTTCAATTTTTATACGTCATCAGAAAATGCTCATCAGGTTGAACGACTTTTGTTAAGGCACCATTTCCATATTTCTTATAGTTTAACTGTTCTGTTAAGGTTCTTCATCAGGTGTTCCAGTTTTCAAAATAAATTATAGCCTATATGTTACCCAGGCTTAATAGCTATACAACAAAAAAAGTTTCATTTAAATCCGTCCAGTAGTTTTTGCGTGAAACGTACATACATACAGACAGACAGACAAGAAATTCCAAAAAAAAAATTTTTGCTTTCTATTATTCTTTTTAAGTGTCCCTCTATCCATTTTAGTCAAAAATACTAAATGTACAGACAAAATATTTTTACTGTTTTATTATATGTATAGATATTTTAAGTCTACAAACTACTAGCATCTACAAATAAGGCTACATCCAGATTAAACTCGGTAGTTTGCGGTAAATAGCCAAACACGTACGAACTTTGTAAGCCACTTATCCTAATGGGCAAATACGCTGATTACAGGATACGCGAACTTGGGTTACATGCTACTTCAGGGCTTAATAGGTCCGAACAAACAGACAATCTACATCTTGATGTTACACTTATGAATATTCAAAAGTATTTTCAATATATATACTCGCTTCCATGCTGGTCTGGGAGCGAAGAAACATAGAATGTGCCAGCTGCTTCTCTTTTTTTATAGAATAGTAGGCAAACGAGCATACGGGTTGCCTGATGGTAAGCATCTGGATGACTGACTGTCAACCACCGTACGTTTTAAAAGACACTTCGTGCCACATACGACCAAACTGTGGAACCAGCTTCCTGCTGCGGTAGTCCCGAACCGACACGACATTGGTACCTTCAAAAAACGAGTCTACATCTTCTTGGAAGGCCGGCAACACTCTTGTGATCCCCTGGTGTTGCAGTAGTCCATGAGCAGCGGTGATCGCTTACCATCAGGTGACCCGCTTGCTCGTTTGCCGCCCTATGTTATATAAAAAAAGCAATCACCGCAGATTATAAAAGTCAATCAAGGGAATGGGCTTTTGGGGATTCCTCCACTCATAGGATGGGCTAGCAACCTGTCACTATATCTTAATCTCCATTCCATCAGAAAGCTTACTATTCAGCTAAGCGTGGCCTTCAAGTCTTACGACTCTTAGCTCTGTCTACCCCGTAAGGGATAAAAACGTGATTGTATGTATTTCGAGTCTCACGACTCTGGGCTCTGTCTACCCCGTAAGGAATAAAAACGTGATTGTATGTATGTAAGTATTGTGTCAAAAAAGGGGTGTTACAAGTTTGACGGTCTGTGTATCGGCGTATCTACGTTTGTATGTGTATTTGTATGTCTGTTTGTGGCATCGTAGCTGCCAAACTGATGAACCGATTTTAATCTAGTTTTTAGGGTTCCGAAGTAAACTAAGGAACCCTTATAGTTTCGTCATGTCTGTCCGTCTGTCCGCAATTTATCCCAGAGACTACTGGTACTAGAAAACTGTAATTTAGTATAGATAGACATATTTATTACGCGGAGTTAACTGTAGAATAAAATTACGAAAAAAAATGGAATGTTTTTTTCTTTCGATTATAGCATCGTAAGGGGTATCATTTGATAGGTCATTTAAAAATATTATGAGTATGTAAAGACCATTTTTTGTTTTAGGAATCCGTTTGCGAAATATTTAACTTTAAAGTGCCAAATTTTGTTAGAGTCAAGTGTCCCCCCCCCTCGAATAGGAAAATGGTGGAGGGTGGATACATGAAAAAAAATATAATAACTAGCCAATAACTAGCACCCACTCCTCTAAAGGTTGGAGACTCTACACTCGAAGTTGTTGACAATTACGTATACCTGGGACAAACAGTTCAGTTAGGTAAGTCCAACTTCGAGAAAGAGGTCAACCGTCGAATCCAACTCGGCTGGGCAGCGTTCGGGAAGCTTCGCGATATCTTCTCGTCCAAAATACCGCAGTGTCTCAAGACTAAGGTCTTTGATCAGTGTGTGTTGCCAGTGATGACATACGGAACAGAGACGTGGTCGCTTACTATGGGCCTCATAAGAAGGCTCAAGGTCACCCAAAGGGCGATGGAGCGCGCTATGCTCGGAGTTTCCCTGCGTGATCGAATCAGAAATGAGGAGATCCGTAGGAGAACTAAAGTAACCGATATAGCCCGCAGAATCGCCAAACTTAAGTGGCAGTGGGCGGGGCACATAGCTCGCAGAACAGATAGCCGTTGGGGCAGAAAAGTTCTCGAGTGGCGACCACGAACCGGAAAACGTAGTGATGGCAGGCCTCCCACTCGGTGGACCGACGACCTGGTGAAGGTCGCGGGTTGCGCATGGATGCGGGCAGCGCAGGACCGGTCGTTGTGGAAATCCTTGGGGGAGGCCTTTGTCCAGCAGTGGACGTCTTTCGGCTGAGAGAAGAACTTAGCCAATATCATGAATTTAGAAGGAAAATTATCACGGCTATAAAGACTTTACACGTTAATGAGTAATAGACGATAACTTACAAAATTAATTTTAGTATGAAAAATATTCGTAGGAACAATTTTTATCTTTATGATGGTATATATACTTAGGTTATTTTCATTAGTTATATAAAATTGGAAGTAAATATAGGTTCGCATGTGTCCGCATTTTTACGGGATAGGTACCTTCGGAACCCTACATTGCGCGTGGCCCGACACACACTTGACCGATTATTTATTGAAAGGTGACTTAATCGAGAGTGTTCTTAGGCATGATTAATCCAAATCGGTTTAGAGTAAGTTTTTTAAATGTTTACGAGTAGTTAGCATTTTTCGCGGCACTAACATTATAAATGAGAAAGTTTGGAAGGGATGTATGTTTGTTACTGAATATCACGCAAAATCGACGAATTTCGATAAAATTTGGTACACGGGTAGAAAAATACCGGAAGAGGAGCCCCGGGACACAGCTATCTTATATCGGTTAAAATATCGGTTTCGCAAGATAGGTATACCCATAGACAACGAAAAAAAATTTTTCAGTAAAATTAAAAATAAAATTCTAGCTCTATGGTTATACCTAGCCTAGGTAGGTATTAATATAATATTCATGTCCACTTCGCTAAGACAAGGGATCGAGGGACCAGTGCCGAATAAATTATACTATTTGCATTTAATTCGGTAAGACAATACGTCCAGGCATACTTCGTTATCATTAGGACATTATATAGAAATATTGTTTTAGGATTACCTTACTATGTTTGATGTTAATCTCAGAGCTATTAGTTAAAAGGTACCTAGGGCGCCCGACTGGGGGTCGACCTTTGTATGCTTGGAGCGATGAGGTTCTGAAAGACCTACAGAGCCTCAGAGCGGACAACTGGCGAGAGCTGGTGCAAGACCGCAAAAGATGGCGTCATCTCGTGTCGGAGGCCAAGATCCACTTCGGGTCGCTGCGCCACAGTAGATAGTAGTATTAGTTCAAAGGTCATGGCAAATTATACTAAAAACCATAGACGTCTTCGATCACATATAAAAACATTAGGGTGATTTGTGATTTCAAAGTCAAAGTCAAATTGTAAAAATCCAATATCCTTATTTGAAAAAAATAATTGAATTTCCCACGGAAACAGTGTTTTTTCCCGGGATGAAAGGTACCCTATGTCCTTCTCAGTACTTTTAACTATGTGTACTCATAAATATGAGCAACTTTTTGTATGGGACCAACTCAGAAATGTCAAAAAAATTTACAGTTCCATTCATTTTAAGAATAGGTATTGTAAAATATGATTTTTTTCATTTACAAAAACAAAAATCTTTTATAACACACCTTTATATCCGTCTCCAGATATCCCGCAGCGTTTAATTAAACGTTTTAAACAATGGCCTGTACAAATTACTGGCAACATTTTGCGCTGTTGAAAAAAAATAATTGAATTTCCCGCCGTGGAAGATGGTAATGGCGTTATTTGTAACTCACAATGGATTTTTTTCGCCCTTAATACGTTGAAAACCGAATTATTAATTAGCCTGAATTCTGCCCTGTAATTTTTTTGTGTAAGCTGAAATAGACTTTACATAGTTCTTGTAAGGTTGATTTTGGTTTGGAAGAAGATTTTCGCGGTCCATTTGGTTCTCACATAAAATCACGTAGGTGCCTAAATGGCTAACGAGGTATACACGTATAACAATCTACGGGGATGTTTAATGGAGGTATGGTTTATCTCAAAGGAGATGCGTCGTCATGGCCCATTAAAAAAAAGGTCGCGAATTAAAAAAGCGCATATCGGATTTTTCCACGCATAGATTTCAATTACTTATACTAATATAAGTAATTGATTGACGACCTCCCTGGCCCAACGGTCATCACGCCGGACTGCCACAACGGAGGTCCCTGGTTCGATCCCCGGTCGGGTCAAGATGGAACATGATATTTTTCAGATTGACCTGGGTCTTGGATGTTTATCTATATATGTATTTGTTATAAAATATAGTATCGTTGAGTTAGTATCCCATAACACAAGTCTCAAACTTACTTTAAGGCTAACTGAATCTGTGTGATTTGTCCGTATATATTTATTTATTTATATTTAATTTCACCAAAAGAAAAGTTCATGCAAAGTGTTGCCAAGAGGAGGCCATGTGGCTCGCCTCCTACTGTCAAAAATTTATCAGATCTCATGTGCTCTCAAGCTTCTAACTCTACCACCATACTCTACCCTAACTTCACAAACTTTACACCTTAGTCAAAATATGTAGAGAGCAAAAGAAAATATTTACGCCACAAGTACAAAATGTAGTTTCAATCCTACTAATATTATAAATGCGAAAGTTTGGATGTGAGTTTGTGAATTTGTGAGTTTGTTAGGATGTTTATTACTCAATCACGCAAAATCTACTGGACGGATTTCGATGAAATTTGGTATACGGGTAGAAAAATACCGGGAATAGCACATAAATTCCCGAAATTGCCACGGGAGCGAAGCCCCGGGGCGCAACTAGTGTAATTATAAGTAATCAATCACTCAGACACAATTCTTACGAACAATTTTAGTGGAAGCCATGTTAACTTCTGAAACTTGATATCACCAAAACCCTTATTGGTTTTGGATACCGTTACACGTAATACCGCTTGGAAATCTGCCTTGCTGAGTTTCATGGGTTTATCGTCATTTGATACGATTTATGGAATACTAGCTTTTGCCTGCGGCTTCGCCCGCGTGAATTTTCCACGGGACCAGTGCTTTTTCCCGGGATGAAAGGTACCCTATGTCCTTCTCCGTACTTCTAACTATGTGTATGCAAAATTTCAGGAAGATTGGTTCAGTAGATGAAGCGTGAAGAGGTAACAAACAAACAATCTCACTTTCGCATTTATAATATTAGTTAGGACTAGCTTTTGCCTGCGGCTTCGCCCGCGTGGATTTGCGACGGAGACAGTGCTTTTTACCAGGATGAAATCATTCCGGGGCAGTGGTCTAACTACTCTGTACAACTAGTTGGACCATGGGTCTTTACTAAGGGCAGTTGTCCAACTTTTAAAATAGTTGGACCACAGCACCTTTTGAGCTTTCGTGGTCCAATTCATTTAAAACATAACTTGCCAACTCTAAAAACCTCAACAATGAAAGGTACCCTATGTCTTTCTCAGTACTTCTAACTATGTGTGTACGAAATTTCAGGAAGATTGGTTCAGTAGATAAAGCTTGAAGAGGTATTTTTCGCATTTATAATTTTAGTAAAAAGTAGGATTGTCTGATGTCATAAACTGTTTTCTTTTTTCTTATCGACTGCATTATCTATATTATCTAAAGGCACTAGTAGCTAATTATTCTAGTGAGTAATATAATGGTTGATGTTACTAAATGTCCTAATTGGCAGATTAGAATTTTTTGAAGTTCTTTCGTGCGACTAGTAAAAATTTTCACATGAGTTTTGGCTGAACTAAAACACACTTGAATAAGTAGAAGAATTGTTCTGTAAAGACTGCTTCTACCCTTTATATTGCAATGTCAGGCCTCACCGATTTCTCTAAATACATATCTTTTATTGTACACTAGCTGCGCCCCGGGGCTTCGCTCCCGTGGGAATTTCGGGATAAAAAGTACCCTATGTGCGTACGTGGTATTTTTCTACCCGTATACCAAATTTCATTGAAATCCGTCCAGTAGATTTTACGTGATTAAGTAACAAACATCCTCACAAATTTACAAACTCACATCCAAACTCGCATTTATATTATTAGGATTAAAGATGGCTCTGAGATGACTTAATATAACAAGTTTAGCCGAATCACTCGATAACACTCACAAATCTTCTCAACCGAGTGGGAACTGGGAACTATCCTCATTTACACAATTCTAAGTCAACGTCATTACCAGACCATTGAATAAAAGATCTGTAAATGTCACTACTGCGAGGGACAATGCAGTGGAACATGAATTATTTATGTCTTCCCTCTCTTTCTCTCTATGGTGAGCTTTAACAATCTATCTCGCTCGCACAGGTTGGGTAAATACAAGCGATCTCCGAGTGATGAAATGCTTTAGTTAAGACCTAAGTCGTTTATGTAGAGAAATATGAATGGTTTGTTTGACGCTATGATTTATAAATCTAATATCGCTACAAAAATAACTGTCAGGGAATACACACAACTACTATCTTGATAATATTACCTGTTATTGAATGTTTTGTCATTGCCTTCTCCATTTCTTTATCACACATAGGTGTGACCTTGTATTTATTCGAACATATGTACTAAACTGTGCCTGTAGTTTTTTTCAAATAAAAAAAAATAAAAATCTATAAAATGATGTATGTCCGACCGATATCGGTCATGGTCATCACTTCGAGAATTAAGGGCTCTCTTATGTAGCCAATCTTATTGGAGAAGATCCTCGCACACTGCGGGCATGAATTATATTGAGTTAGCAGGTGGTCGGGCTTTTAACTCATCGCGCTTGATGTCGAGCTCAACGCGTCGTTGGATTTCAAAGTCAAGGTGTTTGGTTTTAACCAAAGTCCTCTATTCCGGTCTCAGGGCGGCTTGCTCCTCCCACTTAGAGGGCTCTATGCGGCAGCAGCATAGTAAAACTGTAACTGGTGAATGTCTAAATGTATGGAGTCTTTTTAGGCCGATAAGAGCAAAAAAAATTTTGTTCGTCTGAATCTGAACGTGCATCACGCAAACACTACTGAATTAAATTTGATGCGATTTTCACAGTTGTATTGTTCAATCAATCAATCAAAAATTTATTTGCATGAATACAATGTTAAATAAATGTTGAAAGTCTTGCTTAAAAATTTCGCCTTAACCACTTGGAACCTGAAATACTAATAATAGTTAAATCCACCCGGACAAAGTCTGTAAAAACGAGTATAAATTAACGATACGAGGTTCGCAAATTCCAAGAAAATTTCTTTACTTCGTGGAATTTCTTGTGAAACCTCAACTTTTCACGTGCCGGGAAAACACCCTGGTTTTTAGGGAAAATTCGAGCTTAAATTAGAAGTATATTATGAGTTCATGTTGTTCGCCTTGAATCATTTCTTAGTTTTCTTATCAAAAGTAGCGGTGGCCGAGTGGTTAAGGCGCCGCCTGAGACTGGAAAGGTCCCAGGTTCGAATCCAGCCCGTGCTACATGAATTTGTTTACCAGTCTGACTCTTGTATGGTAGTTTTCATTGACTACCACTTGCTTCCGGTGAAGGAAAACGTCGTGAGGAAACCTGCACTCTAGTAGATTATCAGTGTGTGAAATGGAGAAGGCAATGACAAACAACAGGACTCCAGCACTTATGATTTACATATATTATAATAAATGGAATACCATTCAACACCAGGTAATATTGCCAAGATAGTTGTTATGTGTACTTCTAATCGACATAATGAACAGTCATGAAGAATACGACTAAATGAGGAGGAATAATTTAAAAAAACTTTATACCTATCTAGTAATTTACTTTATTTCTTTCTTTTTTACTAGCCGCGCCCCAGCGCTTCGCCCCCTTGGGAGTTTCGGGATAAAAAGTACCCTATATGCTATTCCCGGTATTTTTCTACCAGTGTACCAAATTTCATCGAAATCCGTCCAGTAGATTTTGCTTGATTGCGTAACAAACATCCTCACTGATAAACTCACATACTAACTTTCGCATTTATAAAATTAGTAGAAAGTAGGATTGAAAATCACTTGATTTAAGCATTATTTAGCTTAACAGCAACTTTATGACACCGATTGGTATAATTGCCAAATAAAATGGCGGCACATTACCAACAGATAGTCGGAAGAGCCGCAACAATATTATACGAGCCATTATCACGGCCAACTTCGGGAGGGCACATAAATTGTATCGATAAAAATACATTCGAGTATCGCTTCCTTTATATTTTTACGAGCTGCGCCCCAAGGTTTCGCTCCCGTGGGAATTTTGAGATAAAGATATCGAAGATTAGCTTTTGTCCACGGCTTCGCCCGCGTGAATTTCCCACGGGAACAGTGTTTTTTCCGGGATGAAAGATGTGACCCTATGTCCTTCTGAGTACTTCGAACTATCTGTATGCGAAATTTTAGGAAGATTGGTTCAGTAGATAAAGCGTGAAGAACAAACAAACAAACTCACTTTCGCATTTATAATATTAGTTAGAACTAGAGCTCCGCCCTGGCTTTGCACGGGAGGTACACACATAAATTGAAGCCTAGGTCACTCAGGATTAATGTAGCTTTCTATTGGTGAAAGAATTTTTGAAATCAGTTAAGTAGTTCCCTACAAACAAACGCACAAACACTTCCTCTTTAAGCTATAATAAAAAACTTTTATTTCTCTTCACAAAAAATGAACTTAGAGCTAATGTATCAGTACAATATGTATAATACAACTAGGATACATTTGTAGACTTTGCGAAGAGACTAGTTCCTGAAATAGGTCTCCAAAGAGATCTGTGCTGTAGGTGGAGCTATACTGGGAAGTATTTTTCTACCCATGTACCTCATCGAATTCATCTAGTAGATTTTGCGTGATTGAGTAACAAATTTCGTGTAGAAATAAATTCGGAATCACGCATAGAGTAGAGTACTTCATATCCCGGAATTCGCACGAGAACGGAGCATCGAGGCGTAATTAGTACAAATAAATAAAAGCCTAAAAGTGTTACAAAAAATATTTTTTTACTAGCTTAGCCCGCGGCTTCGCCCGCGTGAATTTCCCACGGGAACAGTGCTTTTTCCCGGGATGAAAGGTACCCTATGTCCTTCTTCGTACTTGCAGCAATGTGTATGCGAAATTTCAGGAAGAATGGTTCAGTAGGTAAAGCGTGAAGAGGTAACAAACAAACTCACTTTCGCATTTATAATATTAGTTAGGATTAATGTAGATTAAATTATTAAATGTTTATTGTTGTATTTAAAATGTTGTATTTTTAGGATTAGTTCTCATCTTTGAAATCAGCAAAGAAAATCTTTGAATATAACCAGAAAGAAATGTGTACAATCGACTTTCTAAAACTACGCAAGCTTCGCATTTCGTCGCGTCTTGAATTATGAGCGAAGTTTGATCGTATGTGACGTAACCACAAACAGGGTGTTGTATGTGTGTGGTATGGCGAAACTTTGAACTGTTATTGCCTCATATATTATGTTTAAACAAAAACTGCTAGATAAGCAAAGTGAAAACATATTGCATTGACGAATATGTCAGTCTACCATTATTATAGCCGCCACAAACGATCAGTTTTAACTGACAGTTTTCACTGAACAGTTTTAACTGTCAGTGAAAACTGTTTTGTCCGTCTTCGGACATAGGCCTCCTCCATACTTTCTGACTCCCTGTCTCTATAGAGAACTGGATAAGGAAGGCTATAGCCTTCCTCATCCAGTTGTGACCGACATGCTTCCTAATATCGTTCACCCATCTCTCTGCTGGACGACCCCTTCCCCTCGTGGTCTCTCTAGATCTCCACTCTAACACTCATCGAGGCCAACGTTCGGTGCCCATACGCGCAACATGTCCTGCCCATCTCCACTTATGACGTTCTATAGAGGTCATTACGTCTGTAACCCCAGTCTTTTGCCTAATCCACTCGTTACGCTTTCGGTCTAATATTGATATTCCAAGCATCGACCATTCCATTGCTCTTTGTGTAACTCGCAGTTTTTAGGCTGACACTTCTGTAAGGTTGTTGTATACATCTATACCTTATTGTTATTCCTCGTACAATAAAAGTCAGGTACCTATAGGAATTTCTCTCCGGTAAACATAATTACCATATTATTGTGATAGTCCAAACGTGAAAAGTTTAGTCATAACAAACAAATAAATATTTTTAGTTGAACACTAGGGACACCATGTTTTTTATACAATCAATACGAATGTTTTGATGTGTGTGAGTATGTATGTGTGGATGTTTGTCAGTCAATCTATCTATCTATTTTCAGCCTATATTAGCCCACTGCTGGACATAGGCCTCCCTTTTTTGACGCCACTTACTACGGTCCTGTGTCAGTCACCACCTTGAGCTTATTTTGATGATATTTAAAACACGCATAAAATAAACCTGGATTAGCACATACGGTAATTTTATCCCAAAATTCCCACGCGAACGAAGCCCCGGGCGAAACTTAGTACAATAAATAAATTTCAAGCAATAACCAAAAAATCGCGCTACGATGTCGATCAAGACTGTATAGGCGTAGTAGATGTTACGTATAGAGCGTCTCGTAGTACATATAGAGGTGTTCCAAACTGCTATATTTTTGTAACGGTTATACTGCTATTGCCTTATTTTTATAACCTATTATGTTAACTGCTGTTGCTATAACTGCTGTAAATGCTGTAACGCCTAGTCGCCTACCTCGTGTGTGTCTCTGTTCCATTAAATAAAGGCGACGCGCTTGCGCTCTTGTTTCTTGTTTTGAAAATTGGGATTCATGTACAATGAAACGTAAAATTTAAAAAAAAATTATTGTTAAAAAATTTAAGTCTTTAAACGAATTTAAATGAATTTTTGTTTGTTTCCATTAAGAAAGATTAAATTTTTTACTTTTGAAGAAGTCAATCTTGTTCTTCGGTCGGAGAAAATATAACCCGCTTTTGAAAATTATTATTTGTATCGTCCGATAGATGGCGCATAGAGTAGTGAACTAGCGATGCTAGTAGTAAATCGCGGTCGAGATTCCGCGATCGCGGCTGTCGTGATTTCGCGATCGCAGCTCGTGCGATGAATATAGCAGTTAGCAGAATATAGCAATAGCAGACTACAGTGTTATTTGAATAGCAGTGCTATTCGTTATATTTTTATAACGAGTTATATTAAATGCTGTCTGCTATAACGAACACCTCTAACGATAGCTACGAAAGCTACGAGACCATCGAGATATTATGTAACATAATATCTCGATGGTCTCGTAGCTTTCTCGTAGACATTTCGTAGCATATGCGTAGCTTAGCTACGAATAAAATACGTAGCTTTCTCGTAGACATTTCGTAGCATATGCGTAGCTTAGCTACGAAGTAAAATATCAAACGGATACTAACTGTGCTACGATGCTACTAGTACTTTTTACACGACTAGCGACTGACCAACAAATGAGTGTTATATTTTCAGGGTTCATGTATGTATGTAAGTTTCTTTATTCCACCATAAGTCCTGAACGGCTGAACAGATTTTGATGTGACAGGTATTTTTAGATTCTTTGCATTATTCCTCCGTCAGTCATTCCTTCAGTGACATAGGCTATGCGAGTTGTGGGTTATTTTGTAATAATTAGCTTGTTGATGGGATTTACTATGTTTATATCTTGGCTTTTCTCGAGTTAAAAACCTTGCGATAATACTTTATTTATGAATGAGAGAAAAAAATAAATAAACAATAAAGTAACTATAAAAAGTCGGGTTCATATCATAAAAGGTTGAAACTTGGTGGCAAACTTGTTCACAAAAGAGCTAGTCGAGTGAATATCAAACTGATAAAAAGGTGAGAAAATATGATCCCATAGACACCCTACTAGGCCGTCCATCAAGTTTTGTATGGAAATCTGATCGTAAATAAAATAGAACTGGAAAACCACTAGTGTCTATAAGAGATTTATGGATAAGCGCGGTTGGCTCATTGATATTCTGTAGAGATTCGAAGTCAACAAATAATATCCGATCTTGAAGAATTTGTGTGCTCGGAGCTCTGTCGTGGTTATGCTATCCTGGTACTTCGAACGTAAGTAAATCTTCCCCTAGGCAACGTTTAAATATTATGAATGTATTTAGTATATGTGTAGTGTGTATGTATGCATGTGTGTGTGTGTATGTATATGTCATATGTATGTATGTTTGTTATATTGTATGTATTTTTTTATACCTCTATAGTTACTTTATTATTTAACTAGCTGTTACCCGCGGCTTCGCCCGCGTGAGTTTCGCTTAGATGAAAAATCTTTTTTGTGTTCCAAACTGTAGTAACCTAAACTCCAGTACTCAAAATTTCAGCCATTTGGTTATCCCGTGTCCCGCGGGAATATATGTTAATGAACGGTAACAGATGTTCCAGATCTTCAATATTTATATGTCAGTAGAAAATGCTCATCAGGTTGAATGACTTTTGCTTGGACGCCATTTCCATATTTGTAATAAATGATAAAGACGTGATACTATGTATGTATGTATTAGTGAAGCTGGTCTCGTGGAGTTCATCATCAGATGATCCTGATCTTCGATTTTTATACTTTTCTTTATACCTGTGTACCACAATAAAGATATTTTTAATTTCGATTTTTTTAAATTGGAATTTTTTAATTTTATGCTTGGTGGTCTTTGGTCTCTTTAACCGACATTAAAACAAGGAGATGATTATCAAGTTCTGATTTTTATTTCTCGACACAAATCACAAAATCTAAATAACATTCACGAATTTGAAAATTTTTTCGCTTCAAAATATTCTTGAACCAATTTAATAATTACGTTCAAGGTACTCGGAAAAAAATAATAACTACTCATTGATTTAATTTATCAAATTACAAAATTAGATAATGCATTTAATTACCTACATGATCAGTTACTTTCAATTCAAACCCTTATTATATAATTTTCAGTAGACATTTTCCTGCAATGCAGGTCTTTATATTATGCGATATTATTATAGCAAGTGGAAATCAATAGTTTTCCATGGGAAAAAGGCGTGATAATGTATGTTAAGTTAATATACCTCATGACATAGTCTATGTAGCTTGAGACAAAATACAAATTGTACCTATTTATACTTATTACACAACATTTATGTTTCAAAATAAAAATGAGGAACCGTTTTAAATAAAAGATTTATCTAAATGGATTCCGTGTTATGAATATCGAACGAATATAATAAGGTTTTCCGGAAAAGTTAAACAGCTGCATAAATCCGGACAGAGCCGGATTAGGGCGAATGCGGAAAATCCGAGTCATCCGACCGGAAGAAACCGGTTTAATCCTCCTTCTACGGGAGTGGCGTCTTAGAAAATATTTACTATCACACATTTTAAAGTATTTGGAATACTTCAGTATCTGAAAAATAAGACGTATTGATGTTATTTACTCCTGTACCTTGGATTTTCGTGACAAATATATACATATAATAAAACAGTAAAAATATTTTGTCTGTACATTTAATATTTTTGACTGAAATGGATAGAAGGAGACCTAAAAAGAACAATAGAAAGCAAAAAAAATTTTTTGGAATTTCTTGTCTGTCTGTCTGTCTGTCTGTCTGTCTGTCTGTCTGTCTGTATGTATGTACGCGTTTCACGCAAAAACTACTGGACGGATTTGAATGAAACTTTTTTTGTTGTATAGCTATTAAGCCTGGGTAACATATAGGCTATAATTCATTTTGAAAACTGGAACACCTGATGAAGAACCGTAACAGAACAGCTAAACTATAAGTAATATGGAAATGGTGCCTTAACAAAAATCGTTCAACCTGATGAGCATTTTCTGCTGACGTATAAAAATTGAAGATCTGGAACATCTGATGAAAAGCTCCAAGAGACCAGCTACACTATAACATATATGGAAATGGCGCCTTAACAAAAGTCGTTCAACCTGATGAGCATTTTCTGCTGACGTATAAAAATTGAAGATCTGGAACATCTGATGAAAAGCTCCAAGAGACCAGCTACACTATAACATATATGGAAATGGCGCCTTAGCAAAACTTGGTTAATCTGATGAGCATTTTCTGTAGACGTATAAAAATCGAAGATTGGAACACAGGAAACAGTTTGGAACACAAAAAGACTTTTCATCTATGCCAAAGTCACGCGGGCGAAGCCGCGGGCAACAGCTAGTATCCCTATATAATTACAAAAAACTACAGTAAACCACCATTTTAAACATATTTGTGGAAACGTAGTCATTAAAATCCGTAGCCCCGACTATAAGCCGTATTCTATACCCAATAAGCCCGAGACTTTGTTCCCGTGAAAATTTCGGGAAATTCCCTTTTAGTGCTTCCCTACACTCCCTGAGGAACCTACATGCCAAATTTCAGCTTCCTGCGCCCAGTAGTTTGGGCTGTGCGCTGTCTGTCAGTCACACAGTATCTAAATAATTTTATATGTATATTGATTGATTTAGAAACAAGATTTAGTGAAAAAAATAACAAATAACCAAGTTCACTTAATATTTTTTATGACCTTTGATTTCACATACTATCTTGCGTTTACATATCAAGAAACTGTAGCTTCAAAACAATTTCGCTTTTGTTTCCTCATTGTTTTCCTCATAAGGAAGTTATTGTACAAATGTCCGCATTCCCGCGATATGAGCGGCGTCGTTTGTCATGTGCCCAGGGTCGGATTAAAGTAGTGTAGACAACTGTTTAGGGCCCCGGGCGCACTGAGGAAAAACAAGGAATTGAATAAATACTTGACTTACAGTAAAAACGAAGGGACTAAACTTCGTACAATATAGGTTGTGTCTTATGACATGTGTCAAATACTATTAATATTATATCTGTGTTTGTAATAAAATCTATGTTGTTTTGTCCGTTCGCCGCCGTAATATTCTAGCGCGTGCGGTAGTTTCATATTAGTAGCGTCGTCGCCCGCTCGGCCGGCGTCGGCAGTCGCGAGCGACCATTTTGAATTCAGTATTGTTTGGACATCGCGCGGGGAGGCCGCGCCGCATGAAATTGCTCGCGTGAATGGCATGGCGGACGGCCGCCATTTGTCCTGACATATCGGTTTGATTTTAATACGCGGAGAGGTCTCGCGTCTTTTGCTTGTTAACTAGTTTGAGTTATATTTGTGAATTTCCTGTTTGTTAAATAACTATTGAACATTTGTGTTTGTGAAACCTTCTACTTTGACTGTTTCTTGTGAGATGCGAAACGTGGCTGCCTGGGGACGCCGAAATCTGTTGCCGAGTGGAACTGCTAGACGGATCAGGTATTTTTTCTGGGGATTGAGATCTCATGGGGTAGGTTGGGTGATTTAGGGAACAACCCCTCCTCTTCCGAAGACACTCAAGATTGGATCCGAAGAGCAGAAGATTAAGTTTGGTAAGTGACCCTTGGGTTTGTGGGTGGTGGTAGCTATTAAGTTAGGTTTAATATACAGGGTTCTGTAGTTCCCGTTGTAAACTACAGTGGTAGCAGACTGCGTATAGGTTAGGTTAGGTTAGTCGGACAGACGTAGTGTCGGGTCGAGGTTTTTTACCGGTACTTTTTTTACCCGGTATATTTTTCGGTACCGAACCCTCCCGCCATTTCGTTTGCCCGGATTCTCTGCGCACATTTTCTGGTAGCAGAGCGTAGTTGTTCTGCACATTTTCTGGTAGCAGAGCGTAGTTAATCTACCCTCTATTTGTTTGTTTGTAAAAAATAATTAATTGTTTGTAAAAATTATTAGATTTTTCTTAGTTTGTATAAGAATATTTGTAACCTTTTTTGTATTTGTTTGCGGTTTGTACCGTGCGTTCCGGGTTTGTGCCATTCTCATACCTACCGCGGTTTTTCGTGTTGTTGCTTGATTTTGTTTTTTATTTACCTTTTTTATTTTTTTTTCCTATTTGTTTTTTGTTTGTGACTTGACGCGATGGCGAAGGTCTCCAATGCTAGGGCGACACTCGCCAACGAATTGAGATGGTTTGTGACGGCCGGAGGACTCCTGTCCCGGAAGGACAGGGAGGGCGCCATACTGCTAAGAGCGGATCACCTCCACTCACGATTGATTAGCGCGGAAGCGGCCATGGTGGTGCTTACCGAAGCCGAACTTGCCCCGGAGGTCTACGCAGGTCACATGGCGGACATGGACCAGATCCTGAGTCTGCACGATGATATCGCGGAGGCGGCGACCGCAATAAGGGCGAGACAGGCTGGCGGACCAGCCCCTCGCACACCTGTTAGACAGGAAGGACCAGCGGTTACTGGTCGGCTCCCCACCCTTCAGCTGTCCCACTTTGGGGGTAGGATGGAGGAGTGGGTAGCCTACAAAAATATGTTTGAGTCCCTGGTCGTAGCACGACAGGATTTGTCGAAGGCCCAGAAGATGGCCTACCTCCTCTCCACTCTGGAGGATGAAGCGCGGTCGCTCATCCAGCACCTCCGGGTGGAGGACGACCAGTACGATACGGCTTGGGAGTTATTGAACTCCCGCTACCAAAATTTACGTTTGTTAGCGGATGCGCACGCCGCACAGTTGATGGCCCTGCCCAAGGTGGCCAACAGGGCACAGTTGCGCCTGCAGTTGCTCACGCCCGTTACAGTGGCCTGTAACGCGCTCCGCACACTGGGGCTGCCGGTGGACCAATGGTCCTTTTTGCTGGTGCACATTGTATTGGGCAAATTGCCCAATGACATCCGCTCGCGGTTTGAGCGCGAAAATGCGGAGCGGGATAGCACCACCCTACCAACATTCACTGACTTGGTGAAGTTTTTGGAGTTTGAGGCACGGGCCGCTGAGAATACCATGACGGACTCAGCGCCATCCAGAGCGCCTGAACGTAGGCCTTTGGAACCCTCATGGAGAGGTAAGCCCCAACAGGGACGGCAACCGCCACCGCGTGGAGCTGGTGTGCGGGTTGCACACACGGCAGCAGTCGCGGGGGACGCGGACTGCCTGCAATGTGGCCGGATGGGCCACAGCCTGCTGCAATGCAGGGACTGGCAGAGACTGCCAGTACAAGATAGGCGCCGCATGGCAAAGCGGCATGAACTATGCTTTTCCTGTTTGGGCAGTCACTATGCACGTGACTGTCCCAGGGCCATACCATGCAGGGCATGCCGTGGGCTGCACCACGCGATGCTCTGCATGAACCGGAACGGGGATGGCCCCCGGATGTTGAGGCAGGGGTCCCCTATGGGCGGGGGCGCTCCTGCGCGAAGCCCTCCACCATCGGACGGAGGACGCGGCTTCGCTCGTCGCACCCCCCTCGGGAGGGTCGCGTACCTGCGCGGGTCTTGGCGGACCGGGACCACGCGCCCCAAGGTCATGGCCAGTATGTAGCTGGCCAGGCCCCGGATAGGGCCCCCATGGGCGGGGGCCCTAGATCGGACGTGAGAGTGGGGACACCTCCACGCGGGTTACCAATGCCCAACACATGCAGCCGCAGCGGTTTTCTCCGCCGCTGCACGAGTACCCACGGCTGGAGTACCACCCGCCGTACCATATGTATGGCCGGGCCGCGGGTTATGCCCCCCTCAGATGGGGATGTGCACTCGCCCGCCATATTATCCGGGTCAGTGGCGCGCCCCTGGTTTGGAGAGAGTGGGGAGCCCGTAACTAGCTTGCTCCCTTGCTGGGACAGAGCCGCGGACGGTTCTGTGTCCCCTACCGCGGTGGTCCGCGTATGGGGTCGTGGGGGAAGCCATTAATTTGAGAGCTCTGTTGGACTCAGGGGCTCAAAGCAGTTTGGTTACCACTCGAGTGGCACGCCAGTTAGGTTTAGTCGTGGAAGACTCGCCTGTGCCACTTCTTGGAGTTGGTGGCATACAAGTGAAGTGTCTGACGGGCCAGACACTTGTCACCTTTTCTTCGCTGAAGTCCTCCACAATGAGGATCACGACTTCGGCTATGGTAATGGATACCATTGCGGGTTGGCACCTCCTCGACAGACATACCGCCGGGTGTGTTGTCTTTGGTTTCGGGTCTGGATTTGGCCGACCCCTTTGTCTTTCATCCCGGCCCAGTGGACTTGCTCCTGGGCTCGGACGTATTGGGTTGGATTTTGTTGGGTACACAGAAGGCTCTGGGTTCGTCTTCACTGATGGCAGTGTCTACGATTTTTGGTTTTGCCCTGATGGGCCCTGTGTTTGATAATGGCACCGCGGAGGAGCCACCGGTTGTCGCATCTGCGTCCTTGGCCAAGACCATGCAAAGGTTTTGGGAGGTGGAGGAGCCACCTATGAGTTCCAGGATGGATCCGGAACACGCTGAGTGCGAAGCCCTTTTTCGATCGACCACGGAGAGGTTGCCCTCCGGTCGGTTTGTAACTAGGTTACCCTTTGTTGCCCCTCGTCCTAGCCTAGGGCAAAGTAGGGCGCTTGCGGAGAAACGACTGCTGTCCATGGAGCGACGTATGCAGCGTGACCACGTACTTCGCGATAAATATATTGAATTTATGCGCGAGTACGAGGATTTGGGCCACATGTCTCCGGCTCGAGTTGATTGGAGCTCAACTGAGCATTATTTTTTGCCCCACCACGCGGTGGTGAAGGCCTCAACGGGCAAGTTGCGGACTGTCTTTGATGGGTCCGCACCCACTTCGAACGGAGTTTCGTTGAATCTGTGTTTGCATTCGGGTCCCAAATTGCATAGGGACATAATTGACATCATCTTGAACTTTAGAAGACATCAAGTGGTTTTTGGTGCGGACATCCGGATGATGTTCCGCCAGACAGTCATACATCCTGAGGACAGGCGATTCCAGTTGATACTCTGGCGTGAGCGCCCTGAGGATCCTGTGACGGTGTATGAACTCAACACAAACACGTATGGTTTGAAATCTAGTCCCTATATCGCCATCAGATCATTGCTTGAATTGGCAGAGCGGGAACGGATCCGCTTTCCCCGTGGGGCTTCCGTGCTGTCACGTGACTTGTATGTCGATGACGTGTGCACCGGAGCCCAAAGTATTGAGGAGGCCCTCCTACTGCGGGATGAATTGATTGAAATATTGAAAACGGGTGGCTACGAGCTACGTAAGTGGTTGTCCAATGAGCCTAGAGTTCTAGAAGGGATCCCGGAGGATCACCAACAGAACCCTCACCTGTTTGAGGATGTAGATGATCCCAACAGGATAGCGGTGCTGGGCATGCAGTACCAGCCGCTAACCGATATTTTTACATTCCAAGTGGACTTGGAAATACCAAAGGTCTGGACTAAGAGAACGGTGTTGTCCGTAATAGCTCGTATGTTTGATCCAAGCGGTTGGATCAGTCCAGTGATATTCTCTGCGAAGTGTCTTCTTCAGAGACTTTGGACTTTGGGCGTCTCGTGGGACGAGCCGCTGTTTGGTCCTCCATTGGATGATTGGCTCGAGTTGTTTTCATCGATTAAGGAAGTCAATCGGATTGCCTTGCCTCGTCGAATATTGCCCCCGGGAAATATCGAGCCAGCCTGCATGGCTTTTGTGACGCGTCGGAGCGAGGCTACGCCGCGTCAGTCTATATGCGGACAGTTGACGCCGATGGCCGGGTCAATGTCTCGCTTTTGTTAGGGAAGAGCAAGGTCGCCCCCATCAGGACTAGGCTGACTATTCCCAAGCTTGAGTTGAGTGGAGCTCACCTTCTCTCTAAATTGTTGCATCACGTTGCCCGTGAGCTGGCGGCCACGGTCGAGATACGAGACATCTTCGCCTGGTCGGATAGCCAGGTCGCGCTTGCATGGTTGCGCGCGGCCCCACATACCTTGGAGGTTTTTGTGGGAAATCGGGTTTCCCAAATTCAAAATATTGGAATTGATATAACATGGAGACATGTGCCGGGAGAGCTTAACCCAGCAGACTGTGCTTCCCGAGGTTGTACGGCACCAGAATTGGTGTCACACCCGCTCTGGTGGGGTCCAGAGTGGCTGATGGGATCAGAAACTTCTTGGCCTGTCTGTCAGACAGATGTTACTTCTTTGAGTTTGACTGGGCTCCGTGTACATGCTGTAGTCGCTGAGACGACGTCGGAGCCGGATTGGCTACTTGCTCGGTATAGCAGCTTGGATAAGCTTCTGGGTGTCACCAGTTGGATTAAGCGTTTCATACATAATTGTAGAAACCCACAGGCAAAGCGGTTGGAGCCGATTGCAGGTGCAGAAGAGCGCCGGAGCGCATTGTTGCATTGGGTCCGTGTCGTGCAGACCGGACGGTTTGAGTCAGAGCTTCGTATTTTGCGCGACGGACGCGCTAAGTTGAAGGGCGCGGTCGCTCGTTTGAACCCGTACATCGACTCGGATGGGCTTCTTCGGGTTGGAGGCAGGCTCCGGAAGGCGGATCTTCCATATGAGACTCGCCATCCTCTGTTGTTGCCCAAGGGCGGACCCTTGGTGCAGCTTTTGGTGTCTGATCGACACATTCGTAACGCCCATGCTGGGTGCAATGCTTTGTTGGCTATTTTGCAACGCGAATTTTGGATTTTGTCTGCCCGAAGAGCAATCCGTAGTGTCCTGTTTCGATGTATTGCATGTTATAGGTTGAAGGCATCCACGATGCAACCACAGATGGGTGATTTGCCCGCTGATCGAATCCGACCTTCGAGGCCGTTTGACGGCGTTGGAACCGATTTTGCCGGTCCCTTTTCGATCAAGGCTTCTCCTTTCGTAATGCCCGTATTGTGAAGGGCTATTTGTGTGTAGTTGTTTGTTTGGCCACCAAGGCTGTCCATTTGGAGGTGGTATCGGCTCTGACTACGGAGGCCTTCGTCGCCGCGTTGGATCGCTTTGTTTCGCGTCGAGGTCTACCTTCCCTTATTAGGTCTGATAATGGCACAAACTATAAGGGAACTGTAAATTATCTTAAGGATGTTTCTGTGTTTATTGATAAAAATTGTACTAGTTTAAGTCAAATTGCTGCCCAAAGGGGAATAACCTGGAAGTTTAGTCCCCCAAGTTGCCCCCATTGGGGAGGGATTTTTGAAGCGGCTGTGAAATCCGCAAAGACCCACCTCCGCCGCATTATCGGAGAAACGGCTCTAACTTTTGAAGAGCTGGCCACAGTGTTTTGTAAAGTTGAGGCGGTCCTCAACTCTCGTCCTCTCTGTCCGCTATCTCCAGATCCAAATGACTTGGAAGCTCTCACCCCTGGTCATTTTTTGGTGGGAGGGCCGTTGAATGCCCTGCCCGAATACCCGTGGAAGGATGAACGCGTATATCGGTTGTCGCGTTTTCAAATGTTGCAGCAAATGAGCCAGGACTTTTGGCGTCGCTGGTCGCTTGAATATTTGCATTTGCTGCAGCAAAGAGTGAAGTGGACAGACAGGACTGAGCCTCCCAGGGAGGGTGATTTAGTATTGTTAAAAGAGGCAAATTTGCCCTCATTGCTTTGGCGACGAGCTCGCATATTACGTTTGATTCTTGGCGGAGATGGCACTCCGCGTGTGGCTGAGGTGTTGGTCGACGGTTCGATTTTGAGGAGAGCTGTGACCTCTCTCGCCCGCCTTCCCGTAGAGTAAGCTAGCGGTCTGCTTCTCAGACCGGGACGGGGGGATGTTTGTAATAAAATCTATGTTGTTTTGTCCGTTCGCCGCCGTAATATTCTAGCGCGTGCGGTAGTTTCATATTAGTAGCGTCGTCGCCCGCTCGGCCGGCGTCGGCAGTCGCGAGCGACCATTTTGAATTCAGTATTGTTTGGACATCGCGCGGGGAGTGCCGCGCCGCATGAAATTGCTCGCGTGAATGGCATGGCGGACGGCCGCCATTTGTCCTGACATATCGGTTTGATTTTAATACGCGGAGAGGTCTCGCGTCTTTTGCTTGTTAACTAGTTTGAGTTATATTTGTGAATTTCCTGTTTGTTAAATAACTATTGAACATTTGTGTTTGTGAAACCTTCTACTTTGACTGTTTCTTGTGAGATGCGAAACGTGGCTGCCTGGGGACGCCGAAATCTGTTGCCGAGTGGAACTGCTAGACGGATCAGGTATTTTTTTCTGGGGATTGAGATCTCATGGGGTAGGTTGGGTGATTTAGGAACAACCCCTCCTCTTCCGAAGACACTCCAAGATTGGATCCGAAGAGCAGAAGATTAAGTTTGGTAAGTGACCCTTGGGTTTGTGGGTGGTGGTAGCTATTAGGTTAGGTTTAATATACAGGGTTCTGTAGTTCCCGTTGTAAACTACAGTGGTAGCAGACTGCGTATAGGTTAGGTTAGGTTAGTCGGACAGACGTAGTGTCGGGTCGAGGTTTTTTACCGGTACTTTTTTTACCCGGTATATTTTTCGGTACCGAACCCTCCCGCCATTTCGTTTGCCCGGATTCTCTGCGCACATTTTCTGGTAGCAGAGCGTAGTTGTTCTGCACAATCTGTCTCTGTCGCTCTCATTTCAAAGGTTGGTTCATCCTGGTGTCATAGGACTCCTGTATTAAACGAAGTATAGTAAAATAAAACTAAAAATGGGCGCATGTGTGCAAATAGGAGACATCCCAACACTATGGACAAAGAAACCAGTGATGTTTCAGAAATTGATTCATCTTTAATTTCAGAAATAAAACTTATGCGCTTTTTCAAATTTGCTTCACTTGTGTACCAAATTTTATCATAATCCACTTAGAAGTTGACCCAAAATTGAATAACAATCATCTAAAACAAATTTATATTGTAATCTTTACATTATATTAAGTACATTTAAAATATACTAGTACGACTTTTTGTGTTGGACATAAATATGCTGTAACTGGAAAAAAAAACAACGATAATATTATTGGTTATTTTTTCAAATTATCATTTTCAGACGTTAATTAGACATTAAAATTATCATTTTCAGACGACCTCCGTGGCCTAACGGTTATCACGCCAGACTGCCACACCGGAGGTCCCGGGTTCGATCCCCGGTCAGGTCAAGATGGAAAATGATCTTTTTCAGATTGGCCTGGGTCTTGGATGTTTATCTATGTATGTATTTGTCATAAAATATAGTATCGTTGAGTTAGTATCCCATAACACAAGTCCCGAACTTACTTTGGGGCTAACTCAATCTGTGTGATTTGTCCGTATATATTTATTTATTTATTTATTATTTATCATTTTAAATTGTAGATAATAGAAAAATAAGAATACTGCATCGCCTAATGGCCAAGCATATTAAATCCGGCCCTGTGATGTGAGCAGCCATTTTGTGTTATTGTGTCTTGACTCGGCTGTGTTTTGAGGTTAGGAAACATTGCTTTGTAGGCTGTATGCTAAATAATAAATGTACGATATGCACCGCATCGAGATATTATGTACGTGTGTGTATATGTGTATTTGAACAGAACTGCACACGTGAATGATATGAGAATTTGAAAAAGAAAAAAAAATGTTAGATTACGCTGCAATAGCTCAATTTATGTATAAATATTACTGGCCTGGTTTATATAATTGAAAACCAGCGACCCGCTCGGAGTCACACGGGTGTGTATTATGTTAATACCTATACATCATCCAAAGATTTTTTAAATCCATATAAAGTAATCCGTTATCAAAGTACTTATTACTTCCATGTCCGTTAGACATTATTGGCAAAATCCTTAGCCATAGAAAAAAATTGTCGGAGAAATTAAATATTTTTTCTAACTTTAAGGTATAATCTGCGTATACAGTGATGATATTCATGACTATAGAGTTCTTGAAACTTTAAGCTCCTGATAATACGAAGCCACTAATAACCACTAAATACTTAGTAAACTAACACATAACTAATCACGAACATGCGATAGGTTCCCCGGGGAATCCCTGTCTTGATGCACTAATGAATATGTATCGGAATATGGGAACGTCGACCTGGAGCTGGAAAGTATGACATGCCGCCGAATACGAATAGACTATTATGTCGCACTCGTCCTTTTATGTCACTAAAAACATAAAAGCCGTATTTTTGAAATCACTCGTCTAGCAATGTTGCCAGTGATATGAAAATAATGCGAGAAACAATTTCTGATCCATTCTACGCAACGGAAACTGAATCGGTAACGAATCGTAAAAAAAATGTTCGTAAATTTTCAATCAAGGAGAACGTAAGCGTTAAGCGGAACGCAAAAATGAAAATTCTTATAGACTCCGTCTATATCCGTATCCGGTTGTCTATGTCATTCAAGATTTTGACGTAAAAAACGTTCGACTACCAAATCATACGAAAACAAGTGGTCTAGACCACTCGTTGTGAAATATTCGACATAGACAATTCAAAAATACGGAATAATTGATATCGAATGAAAAATCATTCGGCTCACGTTTTTTTAGTGAGTCACACTTTCAAAAATAGGGCCCCTGAACAGTCACATCAACCCACCCGAATTTGTTGAAAACTAGCTGCGCCCCGGGGCTACTCTCCCGTAGAAATTTCGGGATAAAAGTACCCCATGTGCTAGTCCAGGTTGTATCCTACCCGTGTACCAAATTTCATCGAAATATGTCCCGTAGTTTTTGCGTAATAAGAGATAACGTAAATGAACGTAAACATACTTCACATTCACACATCTACATCTGGCAAGGCGTTAAGGAATTATGGTAGAAGAAAAAAATTCGTATACATACAAGAGTCATGAAAACATAACAGGCCCTTTGAGCAGTCCTGTAATATATATTTAGGGCAGCAAAAGTCTACCCTTAATATTTACACAGATTACAGTTGTTCGATCTTGGACTTAAAAGTCCAACAATGAAGAATCAAGAAATTGATACGCATTTATAAGTAGTATTTCTTAGAAAGGTTTTTACAATTCCAATACTGTCTTTAAATTACATGCGATGAGTCCAACATTTTATGTTCTTAGACACATTTCTAATTCCAATTACTTAATTCAATCAGAATTTTCCTTTTTATAGATTAAATAATGGGAATGGAGGTTTTTGTTACGTCGATTTTAAGAATTAAAAAGTAATTTTTGTGAAAGGTTTTATCAAGTTTTATGTGATAAAAACGAGATAAATTCTTGTTAAAACCTTGTGTACTCTTTTAAATACTCATAAAATTTGAAAATTCGTTTATAGCAGTGATATTCTGGAGATATTTTGGTTATTTCTAAAAACCCTACAATTGTGCAAGATGTGTTGATGATGCCGGTGCTAAATCTACTTATATTATAAATGCTTTATACTTTGGATTTGAGTTTGTGAGTATGCTTGTTCCACATTAACGCAAAATCTATTGCGCCTGAACAGATTTCGAGATATATCAGAAATACTAAAAAATAATAGTACTTTTTATGCCGAAATTCCCACGGAGGCGAAGCCCCGGTGCGTTCCTAGTAATACATAAATACATAATTATCTTACAGCATAAGCTTTCAGGATGTTTCATCAAAAAATGACTAATTCGTCAAAATATACAACGTAAAAAAAACGTAAAAAAGGCCCAGAATAAATACAGAGTGAAATATTCTCCTTTATTTAAAGTCGGTTAAAAAGTTTTCAGAGAGCTCTAATCTAGGTGCATGAATGTACGGTCAGCTGCATAGGTGCAGTCGTACCTCAAAGACCTTATTGCCTTTCTTTAAAGATCATATTGCTTTGTAGATTCTGACTGCATATGCTGCTGACCGTACTACCTAGGCAGCCGCGTGCATTACGAAGATGGGTAAATGTTGCGTTTCTTTTGTTACTATTTTAGTTGGATCCGTTACTCCGCCATTTTGTTTTTAATATTAACTAGTGGTTCGCCGCGAACTTAGACCTCGCAATTATTATTTTAAAATATTTAAAAAACGGCTGAACCGATTTTGTTGCGCAACGAACTTAAAAATTCTATGGATAGTTGCTACACGTATTCTTAATATCATCTAAAATTATTCAACGGTTCGAGAGTTATCGCGGAACAAACATACATACATACTTACATACATACATACATACAAACAATGTTGTTTTCGCCCCAACTTGAATCTTAGCCCTCGCTCGCTTCGCTCGCTCGGTCAAAGAGGGTCTTTATCCCTTACGGGGTAGACAGAGTCAAGAGTCGAGAGACTTGAAGGCCACGCTTAACTAAGCGTCACTATACCTGCCACTATTCAAATGAATAGTGAGCTTATTGGTGAAATGGAGATTCAGATATAGTGACAGGTTGCTAGCCCATCGCTTATTGCAAAAATAATTGACTTTTACAATCTGCGTGGGAAGAGAAGCATCAGCACATTCTTTGCTTTTTCTTTGCTTCCAGACCATCATGGAAGTATTGAAGAATAAATTATTGAACCATAGATTATATTAATCATCAGAGATACCGTGGAGGCTGATCTGCGTGAGCTGAGAGCGGATAACCGGCGAGCCAATGCGCAGAATCTATATAGGGTTATTTTGAAACCATTGGCCAAATTTTCGCAGCAGATTTGGTTAATGAAATTGAGCAAGTTTCCAAAAAAATCGATGTCGAAAAATGAAAAATTTTTTTTTGCTTCCCTGCTGCTGAGCTTATGGCACTTAGTATGGAAAGTTGAAATTTTATGTTATTCTTTTACTATACATTTCTTTCGGACGTCGTTGTATTCCAAGTACTGAGCATATTGTAAAAATTTGGCCAGCAGTTACAAAATAACCCTGATAACTCAAAGGTGACTGACTGACTGACATAGCGATCTATCAACGCACAGCCCAAACCACTGGACGGATCGGGCTGAAATTTGGCATGCAGGTAGATGTTATGACGTAGGCATCCGTTAAGAAAGGATTAACGCGAGCGAAGCCGCGGACAAAAGCTAGTAAAAGTATATGGCGCCAAGATCCACTTTGGGGTCAGTGAATCAGCAGAGTAAGTAAGTAAGTAAGATTTTTTTTTTTTCTTTTACTTAACGTATCTATATAAATAATTTAATACGCTAATATCATTACAATCTAGCCTAATGTCAGGCTAATGAGTAATTTTACTCTGACCTAGTTTTATATTGTTACTATAGAATAAGAATGTGTCCATCGGCACTTTTCTTACTGTCTCTATTAAGGGGAAGGCACTTTGTTCGTGTGTCTTTATTAACACTATTTATCATTATCACTATTAAATTGTTTTTATTATCACTACACTAAATCAGACGGTTTAGTTCTTTTGAGTCTTCGCACTATGTCCGTGTTGTCGAGGAGCTGGATAGCCTCAACATTCACATGGTGAAGCAGCCTGTGTTCATGTGCTTCTGCATATTTATTTATTACGTCACGAACGAACTGTATGTTGAGGTCCCGGTGAGTAAGTAAGATTAATCATAGTTTAGTAGATTTATCATAGATTCAGCATAGCAACACGATCTGTAAACGAGACCATTAAACATAACGCGTCCAAAGCGTCTATCGATTTTCTTTCATACGATTTTGATGGATCGTACCTATTTACGAGGAGCGAAGGGAACGATTCGAACGATCAAGCATTTGCAAGGATTAAAATAGAATTTAAAAAAAAATGGTGTTAAATAAGTGCTTATATAGTTCCATTTCCATGCTTGTTTGAAGCATAGACATTAGAAAAAAAATCCTTATGTAAAAAAAATCATTCTACCCTGAATAGACCTATATACTTGATTGGTCCTTCACCATCATAGGCAAAAATCATATCTGAAATCCCGCTCCCTCAGCTGTCTGTGTCTCTAAGTAAAATTAAAAAAAAATGTAGCTCTATGGTTTGAAGTCTTTGAAAGGAAAGAACGCAATATGGAATTATTAATTTTATTTAAAAACTTTATGGCACAAATTACAAAAAATATGTACAAATGGTGGACTTAACGCCATATGCATTCTCTACCAGTCAATCATTAGATCAAACAGAGAGTAGTAAGATGGTGCGATAAAGTGCAACGAATAGACTTAATAATAATAATGTATAATGCTATTGGTATGCCTAATTATAGCTATATAAATAAAAGTAATGTTTTAGTACGTACTTAGTAATATTACACTGCAAAATTGGCCATCATTAAAAGCACCAATAAAGCCAAGTCTATTTAGGTTTTATTGGTTAATAGCAGCTGCATAGAATGAAACATTTTATGTAATAAACATATACCTACATAGAAATATTTACGTTTCACTTTCTTTACTCCTTCCAAATGTCAAACGACGCGATAGACGAACAAAAGTTACTCAAATTTACCTTATTTGGAAAATGATTCAATATTTCCTTTTTTCCCTTTGGCGTTCACATTGTCGAATAAACGTAATATATTCACAAAACATACCTTTTACATCGCAAGAAAAGCTTTTCACGTTCCTACTCCAATTTTAATAAAAAGAAATTGACTTCAAAGCTCAATGAAAGCTCGACTACATTTCTCGTTCGCAGGAAGCAAAAACTATTTTCTGTGTTGTGCACCCGAGAAAGCTTAATTGCATCTTGCCTCTTCAAATTTATGGCAGCTTGGTAACTGCGAGGAGGGGAGGGGTGGGTCGTTTTTCACACGCCGTGTTTCAGGAAGCAATTACGACCATATACGTACTATGCTGTTAGCCCGCTGGTACTCTCTAAATCTACATAATTTCTGCTGCCCTAGTATTTTATGTTTATAAGGCTTTAACGTGGTTCAACTTTGAATGGTTAAACTTGGTATCCATTAGTGTAATTGCTTTTGAAATAAATAATACATGTCATCAAGGTACTTAATAAAATTGAGAGTGGTGTGACCAAACCAGGTTTGATTATGGGTTGATGTTGATAGATGTAATCAATACGTAAGTTCTGTAACAAGCTAATTATTTAAAAATAAAAAACACGACTGACAACTACTCACATAGCTTGTCACTCGAAGGAATGCAAGAAATATAACAATACCTCTCACATCAAAATATGTTAAGCCGTTTAGGACTTAAGGTGGAATAAAGAAACTTACATACATACATACTTACATATATGAACCCTGAAAACATAACTCTCCTTTTTTGGTCAGTCGTGTAAAAAAGGTAATAAAACAGCTTTTTAAGAGAGCTCTATCGATGGATTCACAAGCTTAAAAGTCTTGTGAAATTCGCACCCTATGCCCATTATTAATTGGAAAAATCCGATAAATATTATTAACGCAAAAAAATTGAGGATAGGAAAAATAGGAGGAGTTAATCCATTTTGCCTAATCTAGGTACTGGTCTGATTTTGATGAAGTTCGGTATACGGATAATAGAGTAGGGAGGCATAGGATACTTTAGTTCCAAAATTACCTAAGGAGTAAAGCCCAGAAGTACTGCTATTTACAATAATAAATTATCATGTGACGACTGGGGGGTTCGTCGTCAATTAAATTGTATTTAGGTAGAAATTGACTAAACTGAAATGATGCGCCCCACTACTTTTTTTCCATATTTGAAATTTGCTTGTGTGCGTCTTTTTATAGAAATTACAAATTATATTCCGACCTGATATTCCCGTCCGTAATTAAAGACCGTTAATAAATAAATAATTAACTAATTAATACAAAAAAGCAGCTAAATTAATTTTGACGTTTTCTCTCAAAACCCTTAATAGACAAGGTAATGAAGCCTCTAAAATTTAAGAGGCGTTTGAAAACAGAAAATATTTTGCATTTTAATAAAGTGCCATCCTAAAGTGGTTCCTTAATTTTGTTAAAAACTTTTCGGGGCCGCACTCAGGCGTATTATTTTTAGTCAAAAATTTCTCGACTTTTTCGTTACAGTTTGGAGACTTTTTTGATCGTTAATTATTAAGTTTCATATACATTTTTTTTTTTTATTAGTCATGCCTCACGTGGTAGACAGAGCCTCAGGATATCGTGAGCTTGAAGTAGGTGGAAGAAATTCTAAAATATTAACAGATTGACGCAAAATAATTTTAAGCAAGACGATTTAATTTTTTGGTTTTAATATAATTTGGGTTTTATGTGCTTTTATTATTATTACTATTTCATTGAACTGTTTGACGTGTAAACACGTTTAACAAATAAATACTATATTCCCGTAAGCCGACTTGAACAATCTATGCGAGTAGAAAAGCAACTGGTACTTTCTATGTTATTTTCTGCGCTTCCATATAAACTCGGAAGTTTAAAATTGATGACTTCCGTCGTACGTGATCAGATTGCCCACCTGTCGTCTCGAAGTCCTGAATTCAATTCCCAATGCGAGCTAATTCGTACTTATTTTTACAGATATTTGACTGCTGTATTTATTAGAATAGAAATTCTTTTGTTTCTATAAGACCGTAGTACTCGCAATGGGATGTCATTTTTATAATTAGGTTTTTGCATATTTATAAATATATTTTACACATATAATAATGTGTTGTTATTTATACCTACATAGTTCTATAGCTTCACTATTTTATTATAATTCGCCTGAAATTGTATTTCATCACTTCTAAATGACCGTAAACTTAACTTAGCTCTTAGTTTAAATTAAGCGAAATTACATTAAGATTTTATTGCTTTTTAAGAAATAGGTTATAGTCAAAACAAAACATCTCAGAACACGAGAAAAGCTTAAATAATGAATGCTCACCTGCCCCACTGTTCTGCCAACAGCCTATTTTTAATATCCCTGAATACACTCCTGTACACTCATTACAAATATTCAAAAAATAGAACGAAATTCACACGTCAAATCATAGAGTCACAAATTAATTTATATTTTTTAAATTGGTGTTCGATTTTGGAACGAATTTTCCGGTTTTCCGTTCGAAAACCGGTCGCGTTTCGCCCGAGCTCGGCGGCCGACTGACTGACGTGAGCGAGCTAGCTCGTCGGTTCCCGGTTTTCAGACGATGTTGCAAGCGGGAAAATCGATTTAACATTTTTCCTGGTTTATTGTGGTGCTCCGGTTTAACTTTTAATAAATAGGGTTGTAAATATTGAGATTCGAAACGTTACGCAGCCTCGACAGGGTTATTCCGCATTTAAAAATTCGTTTCATTTTTATGTTTTAACCTTCTTTTTTATACATAAATATTTTTTAACGTTTTAGGTAAATGTATTTAGTATTTGTTGCGTGAAATATAAATGCTAAAAATATGTATTTAGTGCTTTAGTAATCAGCACTTACGTGTATACAAACAAAATTCTGCAGTAACCTGATATATAATACCACGATAAATTAAGAATTAGAACTTAATGTTAAAAGCAGACGCCAGATAAAAGTAAAAACAACTAAAAAGCATGCGAACTGGGCACCCTAAAACTGGGGAGATTTTCCCGCCATATCATCGTGACCCCAAATCCTTTGTGTGGTGTGGAAACTGTGAGCATACTTTCAGTGCTCTTTTGTTTTTCGTCTCAGTCTAACACACATCATTCTATATAGCGCTATCCCTTTCACATATTTAAGATGCAAAGTAATGAAATGGATAATAGCGATTAATTATTTTAATTAATAAAATGTGCATTGTTATACGGATGGAATGGAGGAGTTTTAGTTCAGTTTGCCATAGGAAGTACCTACTTATATGTATAAGTTTTTAAATAATGCTAATATAATGAAGCTGTAGAATTTATGTTTGAAGAATACGGAAGGAATGCCCAAGGAAGCGAAGCCACATGGTGAAGCTTAAAGCTTATAGCGCTGTGGTGTAGTAAAAAAATATAGGATTCAGAATATTACCACATATACTTATGTAAGAACGAAAAAGTGAACAAACCCTAAGGTTTGACTGTGAGACAATGCTTTTAGCATTAAGAGGGCGCCCAACGCGAAAATTTGGAAAAAAGGTCTATTTTTCAACCGATAGTTTGGCGGGAAAAACCTAATAAATCAGATTTTAAAAATACTTTAAGTAGATAAAAACCCTGTAGAAGATTTTTTGAAAATTATCTGTTTTTTTTTAATACAAACTTCACAACAAAAAAAAACAATAACTCAAATGTTCTAAATTGTAAGCGACAACCCCACATTATTTTTACTTGCCAGGCTAATGTTTAAGTAAAGTAATCGATTATTTTTTTTTATTTCATGCCTATACTTTTAATAATAAAATCGAAAATCGCATGATACAGTTAACGATGAGTTGGCTTTGAGCTCCAGGTTATAATTTTAGTTGAGATTTTATTTAATTATGAAAAATAGGCATGAAATTAAAAAAAGTAAGCCAAAAAGCCTGTGATGCATATACATACAGGCTAGTGATCAACATATAATAAGCAAAAATGTATATAAATACAATCGGTTACTGGCTAATTGGTATATCAACACAGAGACGGAAAACCTTAGAACTTAAAAACTTGAAAATTTTCCGAGGTTCTTTATGTAGCGTAAGCGAGCACGAAATAGGTAATTCCAGCCTAAAAACAGATAAAAGTTAAATTTATAAGGGCGCAGCCGATAATAGTAGTTTATGCAACTGATACATAATGAGAGGCATTAAAAAACATGAGTGTGGTTTTATGAAAAACTCGTGTCATCTTATTATGAAACGTGAAAATGTTTGAATGCCTAATTATGTACAGTTGCATATACTACTTTATCTTCACTCATAAGAACAATTAAAATTAAACAAAGTATAAAACTTTTTCCAAAAAAATGAACCGACTTCCATCATAAAACTTAAAATCATGAAATAACAATAAAGAAAAATGTATTGGCATGCTACCTACTGAATGAGGTGAAGTCGGTGCCAAGTGCAGAAGTAAGGGCGTTATGTAGGCATTTTATATATATACACGATTATAATGTAAATTTAGATTTTTTTTCGGCACCGACTTCACCTCATTCAGTAGGTAGCATGCCAATACAATTTTCTTTATTGTTATTTCATGATTTTAAGTTTTATGATGGAAGTCGGTTCATTTTTTTTGGAAAAAAGTTTTATTTTATAATTTTTTAGTACTTCTACGCTTATTTTCTTTAATAAAAACTTAAACTTTTCTTCTGGCCGAAAATAAAGAATTAAGAATTCGAAACTTTTTATGTCAGTCTGATTTGAAATGTCAGAACATGTCAAATTGTCTATTATTTTTAGCACATAAATAGACCGTGAGCTCGCGACGACCAAACCCTCCTTATTTTAAAAATGCGGAATGTTTCTCTTGCGAGGTATATACGGGTAAAAATATAAGCGACTAGGTATGAAGTTTGGATCTTAGTTGCTTATGCAGGTAATATGGCTAGCAAGGATGATGTTTATAGGTAAAAAAGTACCCTTGGGGCCTCTCAAAGTAACATTAAATTCAGATTTTGTAATAAAACAAATATAACTATAATTTAGTAAAGTGACAATGTCTGGCAGGGGTTTATATCTACACCAATTGCCTGGTAATGGATGGCGTGATTCCTAATATTTTTCGGAATAAAATCTTTAAAAAACTTTAGGACTTACTTTGAGGAAATTGAGCTACCACTTTATATGCTATTGCTACAAATTATCTGCCTAAGTAATCATGATCCAACTTTTATAGTCGCTAATCGCTATTTCTATGTTGGGGACATACACAGAAAATCTTGAGTTTTAATAAAATAAGGAAGGGCATGCTGTCGCGGGCTTTTGCTCTATAATGCAATGTTCATCTTTTTATTATTTGTTAGGTATCTTTAAAATTACCGAACAGATTCGGACGTGGTTAAAATGGGACCAACTTGGGAATAAACCCATTCGAATAAAAAAACAATTTTGGAAATCAGTCCTCAATTGGCGGAGAAATCGGCGAACATACATAAAAAAAAACATACATACATCGAAACATATAACCTCCTCCTTTTTGGGAAGTCGGTTGAAAAAATATAGCGGGAAATTAAGTTCAAACTACGAATGCGTGCGCCACTTTTTTCATAAGTTCAAACTGCACATGCGTGCGCCTCTTTTTTACATTCAGCCTTAAACCATAGAATAATTTACTTAAATAGTAAAAGTGTACTAAAAAAGTTATTTTACGATACAGCTAGTGGTACTATAATGACTTTTATTTTTTTAATTTTAGGTATGTGCGTTGATAAAGTACGTCTTTATAAAACCATCTTCAAAGGGCTTGTTGCATTGCAGGCTATATCATGAGCAGTTCCCCAAAAATCAGAAATAATATCAAAAACCGATTAAGACCATCATATATTTGTTTTTTCGTGACATTGTTATGGTACAAAAATACATTTAATATCGCTTAATATCGTATAATGGCCATACTGACATGGCGCCCGTACGTATGTTCAGAAATAATGATACAGAAAATCAGATACAATGTTAGATATTTTCAATATATTTTAGAAAATTAATTCAAGTAAATGTTCCTAACACATGTTACATGCAATATCACAAAAACATATGTGTATTTCACATAAATAGATGAATAATAAATAAAATAAACAATTCTTTCCCGCGGGCACGTATGTAATAAAAGCACATTTTTGAACGTACCGGAAATCGGACCTGTCAAATGAAGCGCGTCAACGTCAAATCATAATGGGTATCGGCCATTTTGGCGGAACTCGCCACGATTTTGTTGACTAAATGTACCATAGAAAGGCTACGAATTTATGGGATTTACTTATAAGGCATTGATACTGACCCACAAATGAAAAGTTCAGATAGGTGCTCATGATATAGCCGGCTCCCCATACATTTATGCAACAACCCCTTTGTAATTCGAATATTTCGAGTGTAGACAAAGTTTATAAATACTACTTCAACGCTTTATGAAACTGTTACCTGAATTACTTATTGCGCCCCCAGTTCCGCTCCTGTAGGAATTTCGAGATGAAAAGGAAGTATGTATTATTCCAGGTTCATTCCATCCAGTACTTTTTGCGTAAAAGGGTGACAAAAACTCTTAAAAGTCACAAACTTTCACGTTTATAGTAGAATCACTTTTCCTAGTCAATTAATATATTAGATGTGGCCGTTCAAGGGATCTGGTCTTTCGGAGGAAATGGACGTTCAAACCCTAATTCTTTTATTTATGTTTTTATGTAAAAATTATGAGTTTATTTGAACTGCATTAGCCGAGTTCACCGTGTGAAATTTAATTAGTTCACTGCGTTCATAAACTGAAAATACAGGTTCAAAGAGACGCCTGACGGGGCCGCCATTACGAGTGGTTCCAATTTCAAATTCGAAATTAAACTGAACTTGGAGATTTTTCACTAATGACCTGTTTTATGTTTTGGAGTCCTGGTGCCGAGCAGTAAAGCACGATGTATTATTATTGCTTAAAATTGAATTTTTTGTTAAATAAAAAATTCTAATTCATTTATTTTGTCAGTCATACAAAATCATGACAAAATCAAGTTTTGTTTCTGGCATGGAAGTAATAAGGACGTACCTAAGTACTTATTACTACCATGGTTTCTGGAGCCTAATCTTTTAAAAGTCACTTATTTTATATACCTAATGCGTTTTCTCTATATTTGTCTATATATATGCGTTAAAAATGATGATGACATAAAAACAGTACTCGAGTACCGCCCTTAAAAAGGAAATACTTGAACGAGACTTGAACGCTTCCACAAGATCCTATTTGTCTTCACTCGACGTCTGAATTTGCATTCAATTTACAAATTCAAATAAGTCTCCTCGTAAAAAACCCATCAAAATCAGTTGAACAGTTTCAGGTTCTTGATATAAGGGGTCCTTATTATAAGCCTTTCGTCATAAGATTTGGAAGTTGAGCGTATGGTTTGGATTTTACGATTTCAGTAGATATGAAATATATTTCATTGCTCATACGAAAGTCTGCATGATTCGTTGCTTTTATTTTTTGTGGGTTGAATTGTCAAATAGACCTTTCTTCTAGAGTCGAAATAGCTGATTTTATTTAATCTGACTTTATACATACAAATTTACAAAACGTTACATTTATTGTTTAAATTCATTCATAATTCATAATCATGTTCAAATCGAAAATACCTTCTTTGTTCTCGTCATAATAGGATCACTATAATTTTTATATGCCTACCAATCACCGTCCAATTAGATAATATAGAAGACTAGCTTTTGCCCGCGGCTTCGCCCGCGTGAATTTTCCCACAGGAACAGTGTTTTTTCCCGGGATCAAACCATATGTCCTTCTCCGTACTTCTACAACTATGTGTATGAGAAATTTCAGGAAAATTGGTTCAGTAGATAAAGCGTGAAGAGGTAAAAACAAACAAACTCACTTTCGCATTTATAAAATACCTACTAGCCGCGCCCTGGGGCTTCGCTCCCGTAGGAACTTCGGGATAAAAAGTACCCTATGTGCTATTTCCGGTATTTTTCTACCCGTATACCAAATTCATCAAAATCCGTCCAATAGATTTTGCGTGCGCGAGTAACGAACATCCTCACAAACTCGCATCCAAACTTTCGCATTTATAATATACTAGCTTTCGCTCGCGTGAATTTCCCACGGGAACAGTGCTTTTTCCCGGGATGAAAGGTACCCTATGTCCTTCTCCGTACTTCCAGCTATGTGTATGCGAAATTTCAGGAAGATTGGTTTAGTAGATAAAGCGTGAAGAGGTAACAAACAAACAAACAATAAAAAAAAACAAACAAACAAACACACTTTCGCATTTATAATATTAGTTAGGATTAGGATGAAGAATGTAGGATTAGTTAGGACTAGCTGTTGCCCGCGGCTTCGCCCGCGTGAGTTTCGCTTAGATAAAAAATCTTTTTGTGTTCCAAACTGTAGTAACCTAAATTCCAGTACTCAAATTCAGCCATTTGGTTATCCCGTGGCCCGCGATAATATATAAGGTACTCGTAATACAGTCGCGGTGTTAAAATGAATCAAAAGTGATATTGTATTTAATAAACGATCTTCGTCTGCTATCTAGAATTTCCTCGTTATCTACAACTAGCTTTTGCCCGCGGCTTCACCCGCGTGAATTTCCCACGGGAACAGTGCTTTTTCCCGGGATAAAAAGTAGCCTATGTGCTATCCCGTGTCCTGTCTATTTATACCTACGTCTGTGGAAAATGCTCACAGTAGATTTTGCGTGATTGAGTAACAAACATCCTCCCTCACAAACTCACAAACTCACAAATTCACAAACTCACATCCAAACATTCGCATTTATAATATTAGTATGGATTTCCCGTGTACCACCACTCCCACCCCGAGTCCCTCTTTGTCCTATCCCGTGTGCTGTCTATTTATACCTACGTCAGTGGAAAATGCTCATCAGGTTGAACGACTTTTGCTTAGGCGCCATTTCCATATATGTAATAGTGTAGCTGGTCTCTTAGAATTCTTCATCAGATAATCCTGATCTTCGATTTTTATGCGTCAATAGAAAATGCTCGTTAAATTGATAAACTTTTGCAAAGGGACCATTTTCCATTCCCTATAGTTTAGCTGTTCTGTTAAGGTTCTTCATCAGGTGTTCCAGTTTTCAAAATCAATTATAGCCTACTAGCTTTTGCCCGCGGCTTCGCCCGCGTGAATTTCCCACGGGAACAGTGCTTTTTCCCGGGATAAAAAGTAGCCTATGTGCTATTCCAGGTCATTATCTACCTCTGTACCAAATTTCATCGAAATCCGTCCAGTAGATTTTGCGTGATTGAGTAACAAACATCCTCACAAACTCACAAACTCACAAACTCACAAATTCACAAACTCACAAACTCACATCCAAACTTTCGCATTTATAATACTAGCTTTTGCCCGCGGCTTCGCCCGCGTGAATTTCCCACGGGAACAGTGCTTTTCCCGGGATAAAAAGTAGCCTATGTGCTATTCCGGGTCATTATCTACCTCTGTACCAAATTTCATCGAAATCCGTCCAGTAGATTTTGCGTGATTGAGTAACAAACATCCTCACAAACTCACAAATTCACAAACTTACAAACTCACATCCAAACTTTCGCATTTATAATATTAGTATAGATTAGTATGGATATGTTGCCCAGGCTTAATAGCTATACAACAAAAAAAGTTTCATTCAAATCCGTCCAGTAGTTTTTGCGTGAAACGCGTACATACATACATACAGACAGACAGACAGACAAGAAATTCCAAAAAATGTTTTTTGCTTTCTATTATTCTTTTTAAGTGTCCCTCTATCCATTTCAGTCAAAAATACTAAATGTACAGACAAAATATTTTTACTGTTTTATTATATGTATAGACTAGCTGTAGCCCGCGGCTTCGCCCGCGTGAATGTCGCTTTGATGAAAAATCTTTTTGTGTTCCAAACTGTAGTAACCTAAAGTACTCAAAATTTCAGCCATTTGGTTATCCCGTGTCCCGCGGGAATATATGTTGAAGAACAGGAACAGATGTTCCAGATCTTCATTATTTATACGTCAGTAGAAAATGCTCATCAGGTTGAACGACTTTTGCTAAGGCGCCATTTCTATATATGTAATAGAGTAGCTGGTCTCTTGGAGTTCTTCATCAGATGATCCTGATCTTCGATTTTTATACGTCAACAGAAAATGCTCGTCAGATTGATTAACTTTTGCAAAGGTACCATTTCCATATTTCTTATAGTTTAGCTGTTCTGTTAAGGTTCTTCATCAGGTGTTCCAGTTTTCAAAATCAATTATAGCCTATATGTTGCCCAGGCTTATTAGCCATACAACAAAAAAAGTTTCATTCAAATCCGTCCAGTAGTTTTTGCGTGAAACGCGTACATACATACAGACAGACAGACAGACAGACAGAAAGACAGACAGACAAGAAATTCCAAAAAAATATTTTTGCTTTCTATCATTCTTTTTAGGTCTCCCTCTATCCATTTCAGTCAAAAATACTAAATGTACAGACAAAATATTTTTACTGTTTTATTATATGTATAGAAGATTATATGTATAGATTATATGTATAGATTAGAATTTAGATTTCTGGAACCCGTAAGTACTTGCTTACATTCTTTCCCTATAATCGCTGCGCGGTTTCTTGTCTCCCAACCCGTTATGTGATCCTGGTATATCCCACCGACCCTAATCAAACGTTAGTGGGCAAAATGTCAGGCCGGAACCGCACATTTACATAGAAATTAGTTTGTCGAATTAGAACTAGTGATATAAGGAGTCCCGAGAAATCTAACTAAGAAAATCACATGCATTTTCTGTCGGCACGGGGTACTAACTTATTTATTTATTTAAACTACATTGCAATTTTGCAATAGGTATATAGGTATATAGAATATTTTTATTTTATTTAAAGCTTTTAAATAAAAATTATATGTTCAAATGGTGGACAAAGTCATTAAGCATTGTCTATTAGGGTTTTTGAGGAAGTGATTATGATGAAGAGGAGGAGGAAGAGGAAGTGTCAAGCACAAATTTGGAGGATGAGGATGAGGATATTTTTTTGAGGAAGAGGATGCGGATGAGGAAGCGGAAGAGGAAGTGGATGAGAAAGAGGATGATACAAAGCTCTTGCCCGCGACTTCGTCCGTATGAATTTCCCACGGGAACAGTGCTTTCTACACGATTGACCAAAAAGTGTTATGAAAAAGTACTGTTGTGTGCAAGTGTTGTTTTTACCCTATGTCCTTCTCAGTACTTCTTACTGTGTATGTGTACGCGAAATTTCAGGGAGATTGGTTCTGTGATAAAGCGTTAAGAGGTAACAAATAAACAAACAAATAAATTCACTTTCGCATTTATAATATTAGTTAGGATTAGGATATAAATACTAGCGGACCCGACAGACGTTGCCTGTCCATACACATAAAATTAATTAAAAGAACATTTTCCAGTGGACCAAAATGAATCTAAACCATTTTCAAATCTCCTTGAACACAAACAGAAAATTTCATCAAAATCGGTCCATCCTTTGAAAGGAGTTCAGCTGACATACACAGGCATACAAGAAATATACCCGTTGAAATACGCCCGGCGGAAGTGAAATTCGATTATTACAAATTCCTCTGGAAGCGATAGCGGTTTCAGAATATTTTTATTATTTTTAAAACTTTATTGCGGTAACGGTTGAGGAACTCAAAATATTGCGGAACTTCCGCATTATGAGGAAGCGGACAAAGGAATCCTCAGCAAGCCTATTGTCTATCAGTCAATTCAGTCATAATAAGACCACACAGCACAGAACACAGAGAAGCACACACAGAGCACAGAGAATAGTAAGGTAAGGTAATGACTCATTACCTTACCTTACTATTCTCTGTGCTCATTACTAATGACAACTTACGCGACATTATGTAAGTATCAGCGATTTCTTACACAGCAGTTCCAGCTCCCATTAGTTTGCTACGTAAAGGGCCAAGGCTAGTTACTGTTTCAAATTCTCCATATAAACTCCCAAAAGTACCGGTACTTTTCGGTACTTTATATATGAGTAATTCGTACCGGTAACTGCCGGTAACAAGCCTTGCTACATGCCACTAACCGCCTCGCCGCCGCCGCGCCGGCGCCGCCGCCAGTAGGTACTCCACATCCACATCAATTTTAAATGTTATTAATAGTAAGTACTTACCCAAACTACTTTTTATAGAGTTTTGTATTTTTTTTTTGTCTGCTAATCAGGGTAATTTTCGAAACGGCTTATCCGATTTTAATGGGATTTCGAAGCAGTGGTAGCCAAGTGGTAATGACACCCGCCTGAGGTCGGGTAGGACCTAGGTTAAAATCCTACCTGTGTCACATGAGTTTGTAGACCAATCTGACTCATGTATGGTAGTTTGCTCATAGACCACCACCTGCTTCCGGTGAAGGAAAACATCGTGAGGAAACCTGCACATTGGCTGACTGTTTAGTTTGCTAGTGTGTATACGGCTACTACCACTAGATGGCGGTAGTGGTAAAAGTCATGCATGCATGTCAGATGCCTTTAGGCGACTTGAATAAAATCTGACACCAGTGTTAGTAATAACACACTCGATAAGAAGAAGAATGGGATTTCTCACGGAGTGATATAAATTACAGATTAATTGTTACATAGGCTCGTTTTATTCCCGGAAATAATTAGTTTTCTTTGAGAAATAATAAATCTAGCCACAGAACTTTTATTTGGCCCCGTGATCAATCTTCTCTTTTTATAACTAAGCAACGGGATAATGATTTAGCCTCTAATATACTAATTCGTCTTTTTTACAACGCCCACTAAATATTTTAAAGTAAGCGTCAATTAAAGATCACCAATTATTTTTACTTGTCTTTCTAATTTATAAATTGCCACCTAATTTAATAACTCATCCACAGATTTTACAACTTATCACCATTTTATGTTTTACAGCTTCAAAACTAGCTCCTCAAAATAATATAATAGAAACTTCAATTTTCAAAATCACATATTATATCTCAGCATGTGAAATAATCTATACATATAATAAAACAGTAAAAATATTTTGTCTGTACGTTAAGTATTTTTGACTAAAATGGATTAAAATTAAAAAGAACAATAGAAAGCAAAAAAAATTTTGGAATTTCTTGTCTTTCTGTCTGTCTGTCTGTATGTATGTACGCGTTTCACGCAATAATTACTGGACGAATTTGAATGAAACTTTTTTGTTGTATAGCTATTAAGTCTGGGCAACATATAGGATATAATTGATTTTAAAAACTGGAACACCTGATGAAGAACCATAACAGAACAGCTAAACTATAAGAAATATGGAAATGGCGCCTTAGCAAAAATCGTTCAACCTGATGAGCATTTTCTGCTGACGTATAAAAATTGGAGATCTGGAACATCTGATGAATAACTCCAAGGGACCAGCTACACTATAACGTATATGGAAATGGCGCCTTAGCAAAACTTGATTAATCTGATGAGCATTTTCTGTAGACGTATAAAAATCGAAGATCCGAAACATCTGAAACAGTTTGGAACATAAAAAGACTTTTCATCTAAGCAAAACTCACGCGGGCGAAGCCGCGGGCAACAGCTAGTAGATCATAATTCTTTTATCATGAAAATGGCCACCGCACGATTTGGTGCGACTGCGCCAAATGACAGCGACCGGCCATTTACACCAATCAGAGAGGATTGAGAGAGGGCCATTTTTTATTTTTTTTATTTTTTAACTTTAATACAAAAAAGTAAAAGGCGGATTTAAAGCCTAGGGCTTTTTCTACCAGTCAACCAACTGGGTGATAAAAAATCAGTAACGTTTAGCACCATTCGATTCATGTATATGAGTTATAAAATTAGAAGCCAAAACTATACTATTTGTTGCCGTATATCAATATTTTAGAAGTTTTTTGCTTGAATGCATATTAAAAATTTAGATGCTAAATAATAATCGCCGTGCTGAGTTATATTTGTGTTATAGTTGTGGCTTACTATAAGATAAATAGTGGCTAAGATAGTTTTATTCAGATGCGCGTCGATTGTGGCTGACTAAGTCATTTAGAAAGCAATTCATTTATTTAGAGGTGAATAATGCTAATTAAAAGAAGTCAGTTTAATTAGTACCCGTTTTCTTTCGTGAAAATTGAAAACACCTTTAACAAATATACAGGAATTGAATAAATGAATGGTATGGATGAATTCTAAATCATTGGCATCCTTTTTACTTGTAAATATGAGCAACTTTTTGCATGGGACAGACTCTAAAATCCTAAAAAAAAACAGCTGTTCCATACCTACTTACATTTTGGGCGAGTAGATTGAGTAGGTATGCAGAAAAATTAAATTAAATATTAAATATATTTTTAAACGAGTAACGCCATCTATGTTCGCATTCTGGAACGAAGTAAAGAGTGAATGTGGGGAACGCAGTCAACGTACTTTTCAAGCATGGAAAAAATAAGAACTGTGGGTGAACCTCCTACCTGCCGCCGCCGCCGATCGATGGCGTGTCGGCTCTTCACTCTAGCTAGCATCATGTTGCATCATCATCATGAACGTAATAATAATAACATCGTATCGTAAGTCAAAATAAATATGTTATTAATTTCAAAATAGAAAAACCCGAAAAAAGGATTAAAATTTTGGAACTGTCTGTTGAACCCAATTTTTATTATTTCTTTTTGGATAATTCTGGTACAATAAATAAAATTATAATACAAACTATATTACTGAACATAATCGAGTCGAGTAGCATAAGTTAGTTAAATCTTGTAAAATCTTGTTATTCTTGGACATCACTAGCACGCACTACAGCGGTGTCTACTTTTATATTATATTAACTGTTATTGAAGGTATTGTTATTCAATTTATTCGTTACATAATAAACAAACGATTTTCAGTTGTAAACCTATCATAAAATCGCTTTATTAGTTATAAATTTTAATTACCCGAACAACGGATATGTAGTAAATGCTACCAACCCTACGGACTAAAATTGACGCTTCCACTTCCATCTCCTCGTGTCTTTTGCCCATTTTGCCCGCCATATTGTACTCTTCCTTCTCCTTGTCTATAATTTTCGGATAGATCGTGTCTTTATGGGCAAGGTCCGTAGATAATTTTTACTCTTTGGATACCTACTTTACTTACTATTGTGCTCTTTGATTTGATTTACTATTGACTGTCAAAACAATGAATTCAAACTGTGATTATATTTATTTTTCCAGATTTAACTGGGGAAAAATTTATGTGTATGGCGTTATAAAATGGATACGTGGTCCAATTTGTGTCGATGTTGCTTATCGCCTGAAACCGAAGTGTCAATATTAGGAGGAGACCAAAATGTTGAAGAGAAGTTTTTGGAAATAACTACTATCGTGGTAAATATCAACTTAATCGTATTCTGCCTTACTTTACATAATATACATGACCTACTAAATACCAATAAGTTATACAATCCCTAGCGTTATTTTTAACATTGAACATAACCTCGAAATTACCAAATTTAAAAAGGTTTCTATTGTTTAAAAAAAAATTAAATGTCACGACTTGCATTGTTTTTCCAGTAGAATAGTGAAAAAACATTTACGTGTTAAAATTCAGGTTTGTGCTTTTTTAATCATTCATGTTGTACAAGAAAATAAATGTTGTTTGGTCCTTGTTACAATCACAAGGTATCCCCTTATCAATTTTAACTTTACCATGACAATGAAAATTACTATGTATTTTCGTCAAACGTGTTGGAAATTGCATCAAATTCTTTCAATAGATTTCATAAAAGTGCATCAAAAATTCCATACAATCCAGCATTAATTATATCTGTAATAAGAATTTAAGCCCATTGTAATTTTGCCCAACAGATAAAGCAGTCCATTTGCAAGCACTGAAATTCCAAATTGTAAATTTTCCAGGTTAAGGCTGACGATGGTCTACCACAAAAGCTTTGCTCAGACTGCTACACCATAATGACTTCTGCGTACCAGTTCCGGAAACAATGCATTAAAATGGATAGCGAGTTAAAAGTACAGCTAAATGCACTATTAGCACAAGTGCAAGAAGAGACTTACACACAAGAGGAAGATCATCAAGACTCGAATAGAAGCCAAAGTGAAATCGACGATGACTTGGCTTTCGCAAATGATCCTCTAAAGCAATTAGAGATGATAATAAAAAAAGAACCAACTGATAGTGATGATGATTGCTATTATGTTGTAGTCATTGATGATGATAAAGAAAAAGAAGTCAATGTAAAAGAGGAAAATGCGAAAGAATCCAATAATGCCCCTGTAATCAAACAAGAAGTAATAGAGATGCCAGCAGAAAAGCAAGTAGAACAATCAGTATCAGAGCAATCCACTGGATTTGACAAACTAGATTCTTTGGACTTATTTATTATGTCAAATCCTAAAATTCCTGTCAATGTGCCAGCTACAATTCTGGAAAATGAAGAGGAAGGGCAGGATATGGACGACAATGATGACCAAGCCATGGATATAGAAGAAGCAATTGATGCAACGACTGGACAAACACATATTCTTGCGGCCATAGAAGATTCTCAAGATGGTACCAATGGCATACAAACTATCACAGCTGGTGATTTGGTCACTGATTTAAATCCAAAAAATTTCCTCAAAATCATGACTACAACTGGTGTTGATGGTGGTACTATACTTTTGAAAGCAGGTGAAGAAATGGAGTACCTCACAGGGGCAGAATTGGTAGCCAGCAACGATGGAGACCAAGATCAAGAAGAAGTTATCTACTATGATGGTACAGAACTAGTCATAGAATACTCTGATGATGGCCAAATAGCAACCATTGTTCAACAAGAAGACGGCAAGTTCTTGTGTGACTGCGGAGAGCAGTTCGAAGACCTAGGAGAGTATGAAAAACACCAGTACAAACATAACCCTGGGGGAGAACACCTTTGCAACCTATGTGGTAAAGGTTTTGAGTCTGCTGAGATTCTAACTGGCCATATGCTGCTGCACAAATACACAGGATTGCTCATAACTTGCCCATTTTGCAATCAGCTCATTAGAAGAAATGCTCTCACTCAACATATCAAATATGGGCACAATAATATCAAACCCCGATGCACTATTTGCTTCAAGACGTTTGCTAACCCTAACAATTTGAAACGACACATGATGATTCACAGTGGAGTAAGAGAGTTTGAATGTGATATATGCTTTAAAAGGTTCCATCAAAAAATTACTATGCAGACACACAGGTTAACTCATTTGAATCCATTTTCTTGCAACCAATGTGACAAATCATTTGACAACAAAGCTGAATTGATGGCTCACAAAGAATCAACAGATGCTTGTTCTAAATCCAAAGTGTTGAAAGTAAAAGAAGAATTGATGAAAACTGTCAAACAAGAGGTCACAACAAATCTTGGTAAACTTTTAGGCTATGCATGTTCATTGTGCAAGAAAATGTTTTCTGTCGAGTCTGCTTTAGAACAGCATGTGGAAAGCACTCACATTCTTGACCCCACAGAGCTGTTGTGCTCAGAATGCGGTGAAGTCTTGCCTTCGAAGAAAGATATGCAAGCACATGTTATGACCCATAAAAATAATAAGAATAAAAATGCAAAAAGATTTGAATGCAGCATCTGTGGTAAAGGTTGTTCGAGCCAAGCTATGTTGATAATGCATGAACGTGTGCACACAAATGAGAGACCTTTTCCTTGCCAGCTGTGTTCTCTGAGATTCAAGACCAAAACTCACCTAAGGACTCATCAACTCACCCACACAAGAGAAAAGAAGTTTGGTTGTTCTGTTTGCATGAAATTCTTTGCACTGAAAGGCAATCTTGTTGTACATTTACGTACTCATACAGGAGAGCGTCCCTATGTCTGTTCGTTGTGTGGCGAAGCATTTATTGATTCCAAGTATCTTAAAAAACACAAATTAAAGAAACACGCCATTGAAAATGTGCCTTGGAATGAATACTGATGCAAAAGGCTAATGTTGATTTAGTTTATTTTTTTGCCAGGATCACAAAAAATTGTGCAGCATTTTATTTTTTTTTATTTTATGGGGTGATTGCTGTTGTAAATAATTTAACTTATTATTAAATTTAGTTTTAAGTTTCCTTGAAAATGTAGATCTTTCTCAGTTTTATAAGACTTAGGGTACCTAATAATTCACATAGTGGTGTTCTAAACACATGATTTAAACTCAATAATACACATTCAAGCTTGAATCAAGACAATGGTTGCATGAAATTTTGTAAAATTGACATAATTCTCATGATTATTCTGTGATTATGGTTCATGATTAACTTTTTTAGGGTGTTGTTCCTCAAATAGGAGAACCCTTATACATCTTTTTTGATGTTGCATCAAACTGCAAACCAGAATTCAACGATCTTGGTTTTTAAGTTATAGAAAGTTTGTTTTGTTTACACCTATACAATTATAGTCTAAATGCCAATTCCTATGCTCAGATTAATGTACCTACTGTGCAAAATATAATATAATTGCAATATTGCCAAATTCACGTTCAATATTGTTCTCTTTAACATTTATCATTATAATAAAATGCACGTTTTTACAATATATTGTTTTTTTTTATATCGCCCATTAAATGGTATTTTTTTCGTCTGCGCGTTATTAGCTATTATTTAGACAGAATGATATCTAAAGGAGCTATGCTACAGTTCGAGAGTTTCAACCCCAAAAGGGTCTTAAGTCCATTCATAATTGTCCTATCATGTTAACAATTTTACCATATCTTTTTATGATTTTCCAACAATATAAACTTTTTATATATTACTAGAATATTATATAATCTGCCTAGGTTTTGATTTCCGTCTGAAATCGAAACCTAGGCGACTGATTTCGATTCGGCAATTTCAAAAGGCAAAAAAATCATCTGTTGACTGTTTTAGACGGAACCCTAAAAACATAACTTCAACCACAAAAAAGCCAACATCACGTGGTGTTCCCAGGCGGTCACCCATCCAAGTACTGACCACGCCCGACGTTGCTTAACTTCGGTGATCGGACGAGAACCGGTGTTTTCAACGTGGTATGGACGTTGGCAATAGCAATGTTGAAATTATATATTATAAATTGTGTACAAAGTTAATTTCATTTGGTCTGATTTTGCTCCTTGAATGCTCTGTACTCCTAGTAATATTGTTCCTTGCGTAACATTTCTGTGACGGACACGGTAACCTAGCAGACTTTGGGGACAAAATAACAGATGGCACTAGTACAAATTAAATTGTGGCTTGCAGCGTGTGACTATTTTGGTACATTTTCCAACATAGGTCCAGTTATGGATCCAAGGTATGCTATACTACGATATGAAGACCCCAAATAATTATTATAGCCTAGCTAAAGCCAATATTATTTCTGGATAGGATAGTAGGGAGCTCTACTTATACCACGGAAATAATTATTGTGGCCACAGATTATATTTGCCCGACACTTTAGTGTCTGATTATTTTCATAGATGGCAGAATTTTTATTATAGTTAACACTTATACATTATAGATGACACTGCATGCACATATCAGATCGTCCACCGTCCATGTAACTGATTGTTTACAATGAAAGGTAAATAATTTATCGGCAGTTTAATTTATATTGATTACTAGCTTTAGCCCGCGGCTTCGCCCGCGTAAATTTCCTACGGGAACAGTGCTTTTTCCCGGGATGAAAGGTACTTACTATGTCCTTCTCCGTACTTCCAGCTATGTGTATGCGAAATTTCAGGAAGATTGGTTCAGTAGATAAAGCGTGAAGAGGTAACAAACAAACAAACTCACTTTTGCATTTATAATATTAGTTAGGATAACTTGTGCCCGCGACTTCGTCCAAGCGTAATTCACTAATGTTAATATCTGAGAATATAAGAAATGTGATTTTTTTTTTACAGGTTTGGCGTGTGAAGACCATAGAGTTAGGTACATCCAATAATTATTTATGGTCAAGACCTTCGCCCGCCCTACGCCTTCAATAATACAACTGTAAAAAACGGCATAAAATTCAGTAGTTTTTGCGTGATGGTAAAAACAAACAGCCAAACCCAGACGGACAGAAAGACAAATAAAATTAATTAAATTGTTTTGGCTTCTATTGGCCCTATAAAGACCCCACATTTTTTTTTATGTAGGTGCAGGACAGACGGACAATGTCAAACCGGATAAACACACTCTCATATTTTTATAAGTTACATTTTTAAAACTCCTCAGATATCTTACGAAGCTCTATAACATCGCAACCAATTACCAAGGCAGCAGAGATTTGCAGTGGCCAGCTGAGTTATAGCCGACCCCCGACCTATGGAGCAGGCTATGTTTGTGGGTTAACGGCATGTTCACATTTTACAACGGGGCAGGCAGAGATTGGGCCAGAGGCCGGCTAAAACGGGACTATTGCTCCAGCCGTGGCTCCAGCCCAATAGTTTGTACGGGTGAAATTGGAAAGAATTGAACGTATTGAAAAAGACCAACTTTTTGCTCTCTTCTAAAGCTGACAGCCTATCCTCAGGCAGATTTATGAAGAAGGCCTACGTCATACAAGTAGATAATTCCGTTTTATGTCAGGTTTTAGAGCGACTAATGAAAAATTGAAGATCCGACTCGCTTTCTTTAGTTTAACCGACTTCTAGAAATGAGAAATTTTATTTTCTCGTTATGGTTGTGCCTATGTTAACGTTATCTATTCGTATCATATGACAGATGCTAACTGTGACTGGGAAGTCAGTAGTTATTAAAATTCCCGAGTGAGGACGCTAGCAGTTTACAAATAGTTGACGCTACAGTTTGTTGGTTTTAAAAAAACTTTCTGTCTATGATAGGCCACGTTCATGAGGAAGTCTGTAGGCTATCCGGAATCCCGAAAAGCGAAACCGCGTGGCACAACTAATACATAATTGTATAGTTTATATATACGATACGATCTACCTAATTCACTTAACGTTTCCTCTCGCCAGACGCGTCGAAGTGGCATCTCTCAAAGTGTGGGTTACATACACTGTATTATGTATCTTTGTAACGCAGTTGTTGTAACTAAATAGAAAGTGAGCGCGCCCTGGCTGGTGAAGCTGATATATGTTTAGGAAGTAAATAGGTAGATACCTACATGGAAGTAATAAGTACTTTGTACACAAAGTACTTATTACTTCCATGAGTAGATATCACCGTAACCAAGCACTCTGAAAACTGTAAACACGACGACATTTTCCCTGACGACAACCGACAACCACACAACCTTTATTCCCTTGCTTTGTCTGGCGTTGTGTGCTGTTTCTATTTACCCCGTCACATACGCCCCACAGAGCGTAACACGAACGTTCCGAGTACTAGGCTCCCATGAACACGCAAGAGTTATTTATATAAAACGATATACGGTCTCACGCTCGACTTGTTGACGTTTAGTGAACCGATTTTTGCAAAACGTTTCACTGGGGCCGCAGGTTATCATTAGAAATGAAAAAAATATATAATGAGGGTTGTCACTAATACAATTTACGTCTAAAAGAAAGACCTAATAATTATAAATAGATTTAAATCTAGTTAAACTACAAACTCCCGATAATTATATAAAATAATAGTGTTGAGAGAGATTTAAAGGTAGCTGATCATGTATCACTCCATAACCCAGCAATCCAGTCCACTACTATCTCATCCACATAGCCATACCTAACCAAGTTGATCCCTCCCTGGCAAAAGTTCTGCAGCTGTGGAGGACTGTGTTAGTATATCCATATGGTACAGATGCAGGCTTCTCACTTTTAGAATAAAAAAGCACAATAAGGCCTCTTTATGTTAGCTTTGGTCCCATGAAAAGGACCGGGTTCCCTTAGACCCCTGGCTCGCTGAAAAAGCGTACCAACTTAATGTGGTGTGAACACAAAAAGTGGGGCTAAATAAAGATAAAGAAAGAGGAAGTACATATAGGCATATGCCAGTCATATATTTCAATCAGATCAGAAACATTCATTTCTTTACAGAAAGACGAGACGAGAAATGTATACACGTGGCTGTATTACATTCTGGCGTAGTATTACCTCGCAAATACCCGAAAATTCGCAACTATAAAATACTCCATAGCTCCATGTGCTTTATATACGAAGTATATGTTATATGTACTTATATGTGTGTATGTATGTATACAGGCTGCTATGTCGGCGGTGGCGGGCCGCCGCGTCTCGGGTGAATCATGGGTAATGTAGTGCTAGCGCCGTCAAGCAGTCTTGATGCTTTCAATATTTTGTTTTACATCTTTTTTTTAACTAGCCTGTAGGTGTTTGGCCCACTCACAGACATAATATTACCTAGACCCCGCAAGTGTATGTACTTCGCGTGTAAAAAGGAAGATGATTCAACTTTATTTAAGGAAGATGATTCAACTTTATTTAACGCTCGTTCATTCAGTCCGCGGTCGAACGTTCTCGCAGTCAGACGTAAAAAATGCCTAATTGCGCGGTATTGAGTTGAAGAAACAATACACAAAAAGGGGGACGAGATAAAGGAAACATTTCTTTTCATCAGTAAGTAATTTTGTTTTAAAATGGTGTTGTTTTTAACTAAAAAACAATTATTTTGTGTTCCCGGCACGGATTTGGCGATTTTACAAAGAAAACTATGTATGCGAGTGTGTATTGTTGATTTAAAATACATTGCCGCTTTTAAAAGGAGTGTTGTAGGGCTTATCTTTAAAAACACGCAATGAATGTTAAAACGAACTATACGTTCACACGTCGTTTAGCTTAGTGGTACGATCACTAATCTCATTTTTCTGTCAAAAAAGGCAAATAGTGCTGTACCGCACAGAAAAGCTAATCGATTCTAAAAGCCTAATCGATTTGGAAACAGAGGAATGATAATGACAGAGGAATGATATTCTGTGTCATGTATTTTTTTTTTAGGGTTCCGTACCTCAAAAGGTAAAAACGGAACCCTCGCGAAAATTAAAATAGAATATGTATTTAAATAAAAAATCGAATATCTCAAAAACGGCTGGACCTATTTAGATGCACAACAAACTTAAACATTCTATTAATAATTTCTATGTATATTCCAAGTTTCATCAAAATCGGATCAACGATTCGAGAGTTATCGCAGAACAAACATGCATACATACAAACAATGTAATTTTTATCCAACTTGATTAAAATCATTAACCTTTCTTTTAGCTTCGCAGTAGTAGTGAAAAAGACAAGTTATTAATGATTAATCATTTCTCTGCCGTTTTCTCATTCCTCTGTCGATGAACTCGAATAATCGACTATAATATCGGTATTGTAAAATTGCTTACAGTATCAATTTGGAAAGTAAAGGGCGGCGGCGGCGACACCTTTGAATCGTTTGCATGGATGGCGAGCGTTCCCATCACTAAATCGCTTATGTGACGTCACAGTAGGTACAAAAATATTGACACGCTCGTTTTCTATGCAGACGATGAGACTTGCGGGGTCTAGGTAATATTATGTCTGTGGGCCCACTGCTGGGCAAAGGCCCCCAACTTTATGCTTTATCTCTTTATCTCATTTTTAAATAGATATTATTCCCAAACCTGCGCTTTTGTTCAGGAAGGAGTATACGAAACTGACGGAAAATGTAGGCACTGAATGAAAAACATACATATTTTTATAGTACTTATGTATAAAATACTGGCTTGTAATTCCTAAGTGACCTGAGCGAGCATTTGTAAAATTAAGATGAAAATGAAATTACATACTTAACTTACATTATTTTCATTATACATTAGCGTGGTGATGTAGATTTGATGCATCAGCCAACGCGTCTATTTGTTTTTTAATAAAAATTCTTGGCCTCCTCCTCCGAAAATAAAGGTATCAGTACCTATGTGAGTTAAACTTCATATTCAACATCACATTTCTGCGACGATAGTGATGTGAATAGGCCTTTCGACTGCAGTGTTAAAAAAATATTTTTTATTGCAAAAATACAAATTCCATCAAGTACCAAGACCCCATAGCCTACGAGGTGGCTGTACGCGGTGAGCGGCGCTCGGGCGCGCGGCTGCTTTGTTCCCGGGCTGGCAGCCGACGCGCTCGCTCCACCTCGTCACAGCGTAGGGTTGTTACACTAATATCCTGTTTTATTATTTATTCGACAACTCAAAATCTTCAATCACTACCTACCAACTCCATTTTATATACAACATATTTAAATTGTAAAATAGTTAAAAATCCGCTTGCCATTCTACTCTACTGCAATGCCCAACAGGGTTTACATTGTACCTGAAGTTTTTAGTGACATGTTACCTTTATGTACTGTACAATGTGAAAAGCAATAAATTATTTGAATTGAATTAGTATGGATAGTATAAAATTAAATATCTCCAAGTTTAGGAACATCGACACGCAAGACAACAGTTCATAATACCACGATAATAAAGAATGTCAATAAATGTAAAATAATAACAATAATAACTCAAAAGCGCCAACCCTAGCCTCAACCGGGGCGGGCCGATAACAATATCGCTGAGTGCGCGCGTCGGGCGCGAATGCCGCGAGTGTCCGCCGCCTAATTTACTCTGTTGCTGACGCCTGCGAGCGCTGCGCCTAGGGTATGCATACCGGAATTCCGGAATATCGTAATTCCGGTATCTCGGACAGATTTTTTCGATATTTCAATACCGGAATTGAAGGGCCAAATTCCGTAATACCGGTATTCTTTTTTTTTTTTTTATTAAAAATGGGCTTGCTCTTGACCACAATCTTGCCCGAGGACACAGATCCTCATCTGTGTCCTCGGGCAAGATTGTGGTCAAGAGCAAGCCCATTTTTAATAAAAAAGAAAAAAAAAGGCTCTTGACCACAATCTTGCCCGAGGACACAGATGAGGTCTACGGTGTAACGAGCTTACCCAGAAGCAGCCTATTCACTCTGGTTTTGAAGAGAGGCGAGTTGTACGTTGTACGTGCTCGGGAACACAGACGCAGGCAGGGAGTTCCAAGTTTCCAACGTGGTTCCAACGCTTCGCTGTGCGCATTAAGAATGATAATGAAAAGCGCTTGGTGCGTGCGGGGGGGAAAATATAAACCAAAAAGGGATGATAGCCCGCAGTGCGTCTGTTTCATTAAAAAAATATATATATATATATACTATGCGATTTAAATGCTATCGGTTTTTGTAATTTTTGTCAAGTTGTCAGCTTGTCATTCAAAACCATTCGAAACTAACTTCACTAAACTGACTTTTTGTACGACGTGCAAAAAATAAAATGAAGAAAATTAGAAATAGTAATAAATGTTTATTTATAGTATTTTATTTTGCACTTAATGAATTAGGTACATAAATTGAAAGTTAAATTAAAAGCAAATATAAATTTACTAAAAGAATTGATTCTTCAAATTTCGGTATGTAATTGCCACTAACCAACGCACGGAGTAATTTAGAAATTGTATACAAAAAAATTTATGTACTTAGTTTTTCACTTGATTGGTTAGTTGCTACCCGGTCCCCGCGCTGTTTACCCCGCCCGCACTGAGCTCGTACTCTATAATTTTGCAGACTTTGCAGTCGTCAATATCTTATAGCGAGTGTGCACGTATGCGGTGTAGTGATTAGACGATTGTTCTTTTATTTAAATACACTATGTTATCTAATAAGTATAGATTCATAGAGATTAAACAAATTGTGCCAATTCCGGAACCAGTACCGGAATTCCGGTATTAGGTCTCTAGTACCGAAAATCAGTTCCGGTATTGATAACTTTCCGGTATTGCATGCCCTAGCTGCGCCCCTGGCACACCGAAACGCTACGCGACGTGCTTTTAGTCGCTGGTATTCAATTAATTTTTAATCTGCGGTGCAAAAAGAAGTTTTTGTCTATGGCTGCATTGCGGATTACTTGGAAAAAGAACTTCTATGGTGGATTATGTTGTAGTCTATGACATTGTCTATGTTTAATATTATAGATGTAGCAACACTGTATGTATTCTGGTTTGGTCAATCTTCCTGTGTAATGGCTTCCGTAATAAAGTTGTTCTAATCTATAAGTATTTTGATAATCCCTCATCACCAAGCAGAACCCATAACAGATTACAGCAGAGCAGTATATTTCAAACTTTGAATATCATCAACACCAGAAACCATGGAAAAAGTGGAAAAGTAAGAACTTCGCGTCTGGTAACATAAAATTTTGCATGTATGCTCTTTCTTTTCCCTCGGGATTCCCCGAAACATTCCGCCTAGAATGAAAAGAATGAAAAATACCTACGTACTAGTCCTTGCTATTTGCTATGCTGGCTGTGTACCTGAGAACTTGTATGGGTGAAATAAGAAATCGTACAAACATATAGTATTAGGAGAATAGGATGTATTTATTCGTTCAAAAATAATACATGAAGTACACGGAGTACAGAACATTGCACCATTGTCTCATGTTTATTTTACAAATAAAAAGAATTAACCCTTTCGACGCGTACACTTCTTTCTATTCTGTGTTTGTTTATTTTTCTCCCAAACGAAAAATCATTTTACCGGATTTACGAAACCGCCGCATGGGCTAGCTTGATTATACCCAGTCGCTGACTGGTATAGTGCGGGACAAAATTTATTACATTACTGGCACCCAGGGTTAGTTGGGGTGCGTGTTATCCACGCGACCTTTTGTGAGGAGAATTAAATAATAAAACAGCGTTGTTTCTTAACGACAGTACTGCTAGATAAAGATTGTGATTTAAACCTATAGGTACTCGTGTTTTCCTTGTTCTTATCAAGATACATAGACCTTACTTAAGTTCAAAGTGATTTTAAGGTGACAGTACTAGTTGAGGAAGTGTTTGGTTATAAATTGCACTTGCCATGCCCGGCGCTTTGCTCCCGTGGGAATTTCAGGATACTTAAGTTCTAGAGTTTAACGCATTCAAAGAAAATCACTCTTCAGCTTTTATTCAAAAAATAAATTAATAAAACCTGTCAAAAATCAACTATAGTGCATCCTTTCCATTTTTAACAAATACAACTAAGATTGTCATACATATTTTATTAAAAACTCTCGAGGAATATGTTTCCAATCATACGCGGGCATTTTATTATCTCTTTCTGACTTCCAAAGTTACAAAATACTTTGAGGAAGAATAAAGAATCAATCACTTAAACAAAATGTGCATTTTTAAGCAAATAACCTGCTCCTTCCATCAGAAAATGCCGACACAGATGAAATTGCTAAGTGGATAGCTTGCTGGCTGGCTGGCGGCGGCGGCAGTTCCCCCGTCTTGTATGAAGAATGCAGCAAAAGAATTGTTTACGAATATTGAAGGTTCATCATAATACCTACTTTTATTATTTTGAAACTGCTGAACTCGCTGAACTGATTTTGTTAAATGGTACATCGGTAAATTTGAGAAGATAAAACAAAAACATCTCCAAATAAAAACAACACACAAATTTACATCTTTATAGGTAATGTTAATTTCTACGATAGATAAAGAATGATGTTGAACTCTGCTGCAGCCCAGCATCCCATCCCACAATTATTGAGAGTAATCTGTGACTTAACAAAACTGCACGTTACTACTAGGGGCGCAGCCGAAGCAAAGAGCACTATGGCTGTGCGAATGTTCACAGAAAAACTGTCGAGTGGCGAGATGAAATATATCTGTTCATGCTTCCGTGTCAGATAAGCCGCGGGCCGAGGGTTGACGGGCGCGCGGTGGAGTGGGAAGGGAGACGCGATCAAGCCGTGGCAGTGGCTCGGCCAGTTAAGTAGGTGTCACTAGGGCTGGGATAATTGGGGGACGTTGATAAGTTGTCGATGACTTGGTATTTTTTGAAGAACAGTGACACTTAAGATTTTTAGACTTGAATGCCATGATAGAAATTGGCAAGACGCATCGTGTCATGCGTGGCACGATGCTCGTTTGTTTTACATCTGCCGGGCGACTCGTTAGAGCAACTTTTTAAAATATTGAGTAGGTACTCACTTTCGTAATCGTGACTAGGTATTACTTGAAAATTTGAGTAACGGTTCAGATATTTGTAAAATGAAATGAAATTATACATATATTTAGTAAATCACGCTAGAAATGCAAATATTACCACACACAGTTACGAGTACGCCATCGCAATCAATAATTAAGGATTCAGCACATTAGATGTTGAAATTAAAACTTGGAACAAATTACATGTAACCTTGTTTATTTATATGTATACATTAGGATAGGATAAGATAAAATTAAATCAAGTCAACAATTCCCCATCCCTACATGTCGACGAGAGCGTAGCGTGGATCCGAGCGCGGTGGCGGCAACGAACGGTCGCATTAGTGGAGCGGCTCCTCTTGATTGTATCATCATCCTACGTAGGTACTACACTACCTATGTACCCCTAGTACACCACATAAACGTGGGTTGGGTACGTCATCTGGTTCCTACCATTAAAGTACTTTATGCCTCGCCGTATACGCTTTATGTATGAAACAGGACTGGATGGGCCAGCAGTTATATATGGCTGCAGTGCTACGTTAATGGCAGCTTTATTTTAACCAAGTATAAAGTGTAACAAGCTACTAAAACCTACTCCAGTTTCTCATGGTTGGCCAATATTGTGATCTTTTCTTTGTTGTGTAGAACATGCAGGCGACAGTTGTATCTATGTAGTCAGATTTTCATTAAATTGACCATAAATGAGTATTTTATATTTCCAGTCTTTCCTTGAGCCGTATTTGCCATTTGCATTAATTTTTTGACTGTTTTATAGGTCTACCTCCGAAATAAATCTGAACTAAACAAGGTTACTTGTAATAAGATTAGAAGAGCAACTATCTGAAGATATGTAATGGCATGGTCATACATATTATGTTAAAATTATATTACAGCTTTGTGACATTTCTTGTTAATTAAAGCTACTTTTAGACCTTAAAATCGAACGTGCTAAGTAATACATACCTATATATAAGTTGTTCAGTTAATTGAAGCCGGGGCGGCGCGGCGTCTCGTCGCGGTCAAAGCAACCGGACTATTCATGGCAAACTGGTAGGTGGAATCCACTCGAATAATTTGGTCCATACCTGTATTTGAAATAGCTAGTAGCCTATGTAAACGCTGGAAAGAGAAAAATCGGAAGAAGGAAAAAGTCTTGGTTGCGAAACATCCGAGAGTAAACCGGGATAGCGAATGCTGCTGAGCTATTCCGCAGAGCTAAGGAGAGTCTCACTAGTTGGAGAGGCACCTTTAGAAGAAGAAGAAGTAGCCTATGTTACCTTTACCATTTTTTGGGATTGCTGTACCCTAGACGAATAATATTTCGTAATTTATAGTTCTGAGATTATGCTTGTAAATTCTCCATTCAAATTCTCTAATCTGTAGCCAGTGTTGTTCATGGTAAGAGTGTTAAAGAAGGCCGCACACGTCAGGTTATTTCCGTACGGAAACAGATTCGGGGACCCGACCGAATGCACGCTTTTCATACAAAATGTTCGAGTGGGCGCACACACACTGTCCTTTTATTTGCCGTTCGGGAAACAAAACAGACGTGTGCGGCCAGTCGAACGTTTTGAATAAAGCCTCGAATACACTGGGCAACAATTGACGCGCAACATATTATGCTATCTCGCTCACTTCTACTGACCAAAGTGAAATAGCACATCGTGTTTCTCACTCATGTAAATTGTACGGAGCGAGAAAGAAGGACATGTTGCGCGTCAAATGTTGCCTAGTGTATTGGAGGCTTCAAAAGCGTGCATTCGGGTCTCCGAATCTAACATTTCAGAACGGAAAAAAACTGACGTGTGCGGCCAGCTTAACCCACACAAGCGATGACCGAGCGAAGCGACGACGACGTACCAATAAAAGTTAATCACAAGCGGCACAGGCTTTGTGGTGCAAAAACTCTTTATTGTTTTACGATTAGTACTGTCACAGGTACCGTCAACAGCTTATAAAACCCTGCACGATAAACTGAGGTTCATGCAGCGTTTTATATACTAAAACCCAAATTATGTTGCAATTCTGAATATTCATTAATATTGAAATAAGCCAAATTACTCATTTCATATATCTCTTTAGAATCTAATCATCAGATATTCGAGTAGGAAACATAAGTAATTTTCTTAACTTAGGCCGACACGGACTTACAAGTACATAACTTTTATATAATTTTTTTTTTTATAAGAATTTTTTTCGCTGACGACGAAAATTACGGAAATAAAACGCATCGCAGTCATAGGGAGGGTTGACAACACTTACCAGCGAAGTACGTTCATTCGATGGCTTATTTGCTAACTTCTTCCTAGTTCTGCTCTCCTAGTATTACCGCGACTTCAGCTGTGGGGTGAATTGGAACCGTTGGCTGACGCGCCACGGCACGCGCCGCGTCTTCGGTATTCTCAATCTGTCTTTCATTTGCTAACTTCTACGGAGTTTTGTTCTCCTAGTACTCTTGCGTTTGAGTGAATCTCAATCGTGGGGTAAATCGGAATGGTGCTGTCGCGCGTAGCTTGCTGCACACTCGCCTTCGACGCTCATTTCATAGATACATAGGGTAATTTTTATCCCGAAATTCCCACTGAAGAGCTTCCGGGTTAGATAGGGTGCATTAAATCAAAATACAAATGATCATTTTATTTTTTAAGAAATGATCCCGATTAGCAAGTGACACAGACTCGCAGCGAATTTTCGGTAGATCCTCCTCCTCCTCCGGTAACTTGCGATTCGGTAGAGCCTCCGGTAACTTGCGATGACGATGGATCGAAACCACGTGATTTAGCGTTTTCGAACTTCGTTATCGTTCGTCTGACTTTGTCTAGGCTTGTTGGACTTACGTGGTTTTAGCAGAAACAATTCGATACAGTACTAGGACACCATAACACAACAGATATGACATTATGGCGTGCCGCGTGATAGATTATTGATATTCGACTCTTTAATTGCATGTTTTCCTAGTACATGGTTAGTCGTGCAAAATGAAAATCAGTCAACCCACCACCACCGCAATGGCTGCCACGCCAAGCCAACGCGAACGTAGGCAGTTTGGTTGGATGAGCTCAAAGACACGAAACACTACAACTTGCTATAGAGTTTATAATATAGTAACTTTTGCCCGCGGCTTCGCCCGCGTGAATTTCCCACGGGAACCGTGCTTTTCACGGGGTGAAAGGTAGTCTATGTCCTTCTCAGTACTTCTAACTTCATTCAAGATCTAATATCAGGAAGACTGGTTCAGAAGATGAAGCGTGAAGAGGTGACAAATAAATAAATAAACAAACAAACTCACTTTCGCATTTATAATATTTGTTAGGATTAGGATTTGCTACCTACTGATACTGACATGTCGTTAAAATTGCATTGTGCGCACGCGCGACTGTAGTCGCCCGCGTACAAATTCCTTGTAGAAAATTATTCTCTTTTGTTCCGGTGTCGTCTACGTAGAAGTACTTTTTATCAACATCGCCCAATGATCGCAAGCGCAGCAACGTCACAAATTCACAAATGACACAAAATCACGGTTAATAATGTTCATCAAGTTCCTAGGACCGCATAAACGAAAAGAATTCGCTCTTGGGCGCTGGCGCGTTGGCTAGCTCATGTTAACAATTTTGGGCGTTTTGTGATATTGCGTTTTAATATGAATCTACGATTGAAACAGATAGAGCATAAAATCGTCTATCAAGTGATACCTTCCACGAAAAAGTAGTCGACCTCTGCGCATACGCGCATACGCTGCCAATGATATCATTCATTATGTCGCCCCTCCCCTTGGTCTGCCTTGTGTTTACTTTGCTCACAAGTCACAACACGGCGGCGCACGATGCGCGCGATTTCGAATACGGACAAAACATTCTCTTTCATTGTCATGGGCGCCTGGTAGCACGCGCACATTTCGCGCAAGAGTACCGGCGCGTGCGCACGATTTTCGTGCCCCGATATGCGCGCGCGCGCTGCTCCTGCGCATCTATACGTTCTTAGCATTTGAAATGTCGTAAGTTCCATGTATTTTTGAAGCGAATGTTTAAACTCTAATGCTATGGACATAACGCTGAAATTAAAAAAATAATGATAAGTACGAACTCAAACCAGACTTCGGACCTCCTTAAAAAGGGAGATATTAGGAGCACCCATACCCGAAGAGCATGTATGAAGAGAGTGATGAGTGTTGTGTAGAGGAAGCAAGAGAGATCTGTAAGGATCGTAGCAGGTGGAAATCCCTAGTCTCTGCCTACCCCCACGGGAAAAAGGCGTGATAATATGTATGTATGTATTTGTATGTATTAATAAGTTAAAATATGGTAAAAATCTTTGCATACAGGGTGTTTGGGTAAACAGCTTCAACCTCTCTAGGGGTAAAAGTACTATGAGAATATAAGCAACTTTTTGTATAGGACCGACTCTGAAATCTCAAAAAAAAAGACAGCTGTTCGCCTGTTCCATACATTTTACAATACATACTCGCCCAAAATGTATGAAACAGCTGTTTTTTTTTGAGATTCAGTCCTATACAAAAAGTGGCTTATATTCATGAGTACTTTCACCCCTAGAGAGGTTGAAGATGTTTACACAAACACCGTATAATAAAACTGTAGAAGGGGTAAATTTTAACATTAAAAGCAATAATAGCTCCAGAAGTAACAGGATCCAAAAATATATTTTTTGAAATTTTTGTCTGTCTGTTTGATGAAACTTTTTTTGTTGTATAACTATTAAACCTGGGCAACATATACTTAAATTATTAATAATTTTGAAAAATGGAACACCTAATGATAAATAACCACCGAACAGTTAAACTATTAGAAACATAGGTAGAAATGGTGCCTGAGCAAAAGTTGATCAATCTGATGAGTTTTTTCTGCTGACGTATAAAAATTTGAAGATTTGGAACATCTGATGAAGAACTCCCTAGAAACCAGCTACACTATAACATATATGGAAATGTCGCCTTAGCAAAAGTCGTTCAACCTGATGAGCATTTTCATTATATTATGGTATATAATATTAACAGGATTCTGTAATTTCAGTAAGTAGGAGCAACATACATACTGACATGACATGACTATATTCCCAATACATTCAAGTAATTCCCTGCAATGCTCGCGCCCCGCTTACCGAGTCGTGTCGTATCTAGCGATAGCGAACAATGCCTCGCGGCCAACACACGTTATCGTGAAGGACGGGCAAGTGCGAGCATTATCGCGGCGCCCCTGCGGCCGCCCGTCGACCGTCGATTGTTTTGCGGCCAATTAGCGACCCGTCCCGCACGTGCCGCGACGGCCCAGGCCAGACGCCAGTACTCCGCGCGCGCCCTACGCGAGCGGCCGCATACCTACTCCGTGTCGCGCTTTTCCGTTCGAAATCCGAACTACGCACGCCATCGGCCACTTTCCTTTGACGCCTATCGGCCCCTTCATGCCTGGTACTTTTTGTTATCCGTTTCCCGATTTTGTTTTGGACTTCTCGGAAAAGTTTATGGAAGTTTCGCATCTGACACCTGTAGCGTCCCGTCGGAGTTAGCCTTTGATGTCTGCTCAGTCAGATGACACTGACACTGGAATATTTAATTATGTGATTGTTAAGCGTCAGGATCTGATATAGGATAATTACTAACTCACTGACGAACCTTATTAATATTTCAAAATTGTATCCTGCTTGTAGAACTTAATTAAACATTATAAAATAATAACATGAGACTGTAATGAGAAATGTAATATTAGGAGAACCGTAATCGACATAATCTACTAAAGCAAAAGAGCAGAGCGACATCCCCTTCTCACAGATCCCGCCGCCCGCCGGCAAGTTTCCCAACATAGGTCCTTTAGGTTGGTGCGAAGTTTGCAGTCAAAAGTTCGCGTTTACAAAGTTGTACGCACGAGACGAGACTCGGACTTTTGAGTTCCTAAACTTTTCTCGAAAACAATTCCTTGAACGAACGGAAAACAAGGTAGTACCGGATACAGTTCCAAATTAATTACAGTTCTGGGAGGGACTAGCATGTGACAACTTTGTTAAGTGCAGTGAGAGTTGAATCAAGATGGCTGCGGCCATGATATCAGATAGAGGACTTCGAAAGAAGCTAACACAAGAAGCGATTCCTGAGAAAACGCCAAGGAAGCCATCGAAACGTAAATCAACAGCAAGCAGTTCAAAGAACGATAAGAAGAATGAACAGAATAATAACAAAAGACCGAAGATCCAGACTGGAGATCCGAAATTAGACTTGTTCTCGACGTATCAGCCTTGGGTCATCCAAACTTACGGTGATCTAGCGAAAACAAAGACAATTACATTGAAGAAGTATGCCCGAATCCTACGCACGCTTCGAGGCGAAGAATGCAATAGTTCTGACAGTTCAAAATTCCGTTTTTGGGTGAAGGCTAAAGGTTTCCATATAGGACAGCCTGCTGGTTATGATGCGAAGGCTGCAGATGGAATCGTGTGCAGGTATAGCGTCCAGGATGCTGAGGGATGTCCCAGAGGTCCAGATGGCCAGGAAATCTATACTGGGTCGCAAAACGACCTGCCACTCTACATACCGACTCCTCCGTTAAAGGTAAGCTTATTAGTAATTATTTTAATTTTTCCTGGCTCTGGAGACATATCCTTTGCAATTTCATAGATTTCAAATTGATTATAAATTAGTAATTATTTTCTTGTTATTAAATAGCTATGTATTTCCAAGTTAAGAAGTCTTACTGTCAGCAGGATATTTTTGCTAAAACTATTATCTACTAAACCGACTATTTACTAAACTTATGCATTTTATCCACTATAGCGATAGTGCTATTTCTTCTTGATTTCGTTAACGTTTTTATGAATAACAAAGAAAAGATATTGATGAATTTGAGATGATTGTCTTTGTAGACAATATCCTTGATTGGCGCAATCAATTTTAGGCAAATTTTATTTTTACAAACCAAACCTGAAAATCAAAATTATGAACAAATTGCCGAAACTTAGCCATCATTAATTTGAAGTTCTATACAAATTAGATCTGCTTTACATATGATAGTATGAGTTACATTTAAAGACTTTAACAGTACTTGTGAAATTTATCTTGGTTAAAATCACCAATATTTATATTGGACTACGTGACCTGACATTGCTCCTATTTTAATCTGATCACTAGCGCTCTATACACTGTACAGTTCCTGTAGCTATTTGCAAACGTATTTGACGTTATCTGAGCAGCGATAGCAATAATTTCAGTCATATTTACGGATTCAGAGCAGTTATATGCATGTTCTGTATTTAAATATATGCTTCTTTTGAGAGGAGGCTCTCATTTGGAACGTGGATCGGTAGCTCCATACATCATGTGGAGTATAGACTAATTCGTTTCGATGAGTATGTAATAACAAAAATCTCGGCAAAAATATTCGTGGCTAATAACGATAAGAACGAAACAGCACACAGCAACGCGTACACACATCAAACCAGAAACAGGTGATTGCTTATGTAGAAATACTAAGCAAACATGACACTGATAGAGTCTACGTTTCATTATCATATCATCCATATGACACGCCTTCGCTGCCGTATGTATCAGTTTGCAATGTGATTGCATTGCAATATATAATTAAATACATAAAACCGGACATTTGCGAGTTCAGCTGGCGTGGAAAGGAGCAATGGTCAGTTTTCACAAATATAACTTTATATTTAAAACTAATATAGAAATTATACATGATTCGTTTTAAGCAATCCTTCTTTCGATATTCAAATATAGCCAACCTTTTTATTTTATCATTTGATCGTATTGAAAATACATTTCTTAATTTTCAAATCCACGTTTGGGTCACCGATGATATTCATATGTGTATTAAATCTTAAATCTTGCTTACTATCTAGTAGATTCATAGCAAACTTTGCGTGTGAGATAGACACACTGGCGACGATTGCATTTTTATTTTGGAATACCTATTTAATTATATCATCCACATATATCATCCTGTTTTATGGATGATATTTGAACTGTCTAGACGTTTCGTTATCCAAAACAAAGTCGTGCAGTTTGATGACGCATTGCAAAAGGGATCAAAGAACAGGTGACGTGTGCCACCACAATACCAGGCGCGTATAATGCTTGAAGAGATTAGATGCCATTAGTTTGGTTCACGCTCGTTCATCATGGATGCGACCGGACTATCAACCAATCCCACCACACCGCACCGGTTTGACGCCTTCTTGTATGTATGCAATGATGCTCCGTTCACTCGGCGGCCGCGCGGCAACTTGTTTTAGATGTTCTAATATACTTGATAATAATTGTACAGAGATAGAAGCTAACATAGCTAAATATTAGATTTTAGGAAATACAATTAATATTACAGATACATAGATCACAGATAGCGACAGCTCCATCCCAGCGAGACCCGTTAAGCATGTTTTTACTTATAAAACACTTAAAAACTGAGAGACTTTGTAAATGTCGAGTCAGAATAAATAAATATACCTTTATTACATTCGTCACTTGCATCAGAAGTTAGTCATTTCCGTGCAAAGATCTCGGTATTCGCCCTACTCTGCAAGCAGGACGCGGCTTGTTCAACTTCAACTGAATGCACATCTAGAATTTCCACTACTTTCATACCTTTGACTAGACAATTCACCTTTTCTAAGTTTATTTTAGGAAAATTGTATTTTATTTTGTTGTCGGTTTCCTCATTCACAAATTCCTTTTTATCTTTTGGGGTACATTTTAGTTGGACAAGCTACGACTTAGTTCTCTCTTGGATGGGGTGAAAAATACCCCTAAGTTGATAATTCACTCCTTTATTCCAGGTTTTATTTGTCACACCTATGCATTATATTTAATTGATATTTTGTCTAACCTATCAGCAAATACTACATAAACTGATTAAACTCTCGCATTCACATCACAACTTTTACTTAAAAGATTTTAAAAAAGCAAAGGAATCTGTTATTGTGATAAATTGACATTGACAGGTTTATTTTCTGGAAAAGAAAGGGGACTTGTCAATGTCAACTTTAAGAAATAAGAGTTGTCAACTTCATCACATCGTCAACTTACGTCAGACTACCGTCGAATGTACCAGGGGGTCATAAAAACGGCAGATATTAAATCATCAACTACAGCAAGGCGGGTATTCGACACGGGCCGTGCGATGCTCATTTATTATTAGCGGGCCGGCCTGCTCATGTTTATTAAAGAGGCATATCCCACCCGGTCTCACCTCAACCTGGTCCGATGAAGATCCGTTTATTATTAATATTTCGCTCTGAAGGTATTTGATGCAACTGCATTTAGTCTTGCTTGCAATTTGCTGTGTGGTTTGCAGTATCGAATGTTGTGCTTGATTTAACAGCAATCCCTAAATCTGAGTGTTGTATATTTGGCATTGGATGTTTTGTTGCTAAAAAGAAATTAGCTGAAATTGGAAAATCGCATAACTGCACTATTTGATATTTTAAATCTCCTGCGTTCGTTCATAAAACTGATGTTACAAAATTAGCTTGCTCCTCTGATGTTTCTAAAATTCAGGATTCCTAGCCTGCAAAAGTAATTATTTACATTGCAAACATAACTGATCCTGCGTTCTAATACCTGCCTGCACATGACACTATAGACGCTATTACTTGTGTGAAATTTTAAACAAATGCTCGCATTCAATTTATATTCGCCAAGCGCACGGTTTCAGCAAAACCGACGAGAACAATGGGTGTGTGGCCACCGCGACCGCAAAATATACGACACGAACCGATATGTGGGCGATAAGAGCCGATCGATGCAACCTGCGAGACTCGAGCCACGAACGCTGATCGCTTGACAGCAACCTCTTGCATAATTATGTGCGCCTGATGATTTGTATCGAGTTTATCGATGAATCCTCGATTGAGTTCTCTCGATGCTTGTCAATCGATCGCTTCTTTTCTATAATCGTTATCGATAGGTTCATTCATTGTTAAGTTGGATTTCGTTTCAATACTGCTGGCTGGCCGGTATATTTGTATTGTTCTTTAAGTTTATGGTATTTTTGCTGCTTGGAAACTGTGCTAAGCAATGAATACTAATTTTACCTACTTTTTGGGGAAAAATACTTGAATTGAACTTGTTTGTAATAGTGATGTTATTCAAAATCAAATCGAAAGGTTGTAAAATTTGAATGCGACAAAAATTTGGAACGAAAAACAAGTTGCATTCGAAAAACAAAATTTAAAGTGGCAGGGCGGCGCGGCGGCAGTGCCAACATTAATAAAATAAAGCCGCTAGGTATAATTGATGATTAAACGAACTTACCTGAAGTGAAGTTCTATCACAATTATACGAGTACGTTTCATTCGAAGATATAATTTTAAACACAGGTAGTACTCTTATTGTGTAGGACGATCACACTTTTCATAGGATGTAGGGGGTAGTTAGAAAACAAACGACCCATCATCCGATATAACCCAGACTGTTAGTCATCAACGCTCATTCTTTAGAGATACCTAGGGCACCTAGCTACAAAATTTTCCAAAGGGATCCGGGAAGGGAGGGAATTTATTATATCTTCGAATGAAACGTACTCGTATAATTGTGATAGAACTTCACTTCAGGTAAGTTCGTTTAATCATCAATTATACTTCGTACGTTTCATTCTTCGATATAATTTTAAACACAGGTAGATGTTTAGAGATGAAAATTTTGTACCCAAGTTAAATAAATGAATCCATGTATGTATACATGATTAATTTATGTTATAAAGTAAAAGATTTTATAGCAAAGATTTTTTCAGAATTTTTCCTTGAATTTTAATTCAATATAACAAAGTCCTCTGTTAATAAAATACGTAGGTATTTAACTGAATTATATTTGAGTATATTTTTTGAGAACTATTATATAAATAGCAAACATATCTTATGTCATTAACGTAGTTATTGAGCTAGTATATTAAATACTGGTAGCAAAGTAAAAATACATTGACGCGAGCCTGTAGGTTTTAAAATCTTGTCGTGCGTGAACAATGAGATGACGATTGACAAGGCAATAATTTGCTGCTGATTTACCTAAATTTTATCAATTCGTTCATCGATTGATAAAACTACTTGCTGGTAAATCTCTACGTTACACCAGACTTTTTAACTTAAACTGACGATAAAATGTATTACCTTTTTAATTTCTTTATTAGAAAAATTCCACCTGTGAGAACAGGCGTCAATAGTATATAACAACAACAGCCGTACGATTAAAACATGGTGACTTGAAATGGTTATCAAAAAATTCTAGTTGCCTAGATAGTGAATGAATGTCTAATGCATGTCAATAAACGATGTCTTTAAATTAATTTCCTTACAAAGGTGAGACAAGAACGAATTAAATTTTTTCAACAATCGGCTGTTGAGTTATGCAGCAGATCATAGCGTTACATTTAAGTAAAAGTATATTTTATTTATTACGATATTATTTCTTCTTATTTATTACGATATTATTATTAGTTCTTAGAAAACATAGTGACTAATGTTGGAGTAAAAATTTTTGGAACCAAGAATTTGTTTTTTTTTTTTTTTTGTAGGACCACAGAAATAACACTAAGGTTGTCATGTTTACACGTAGGTACATGTAAACAAAGGAAATACTTTAAGGATACCTTCCAAAGACCTTAGTCATGGAATTACCTAATTAATCAAGCGGTAGGTTCATTTCTAATTTTTTGGTTTTGTCATTTGAATGTATTCAAGTCAATTCAAAAACATTTTTGCGATTAATATTATACAAAAGTTCTTTAATATAGCTGATTATCATCATTTTATTTTAATGATATACTTATATCAACAGTATGAACAAACAAAATACACGTACATCACAAGTACATCATGAACCAAGGGCTAGCGGGTTTTAATTAGATATAGCTACAACGTGGATTCGTAGATCGGTTTCTATACGAAAGTTTATCTGCCTGACCCTATCTATAGGTACAGGCGTGATGATGTGTATGTATAATATAAGATATATATTTGATCGGATTTTGAATTTAAGAATCGACTTATTTCGTTTTATACATTTACTCGAGTAAATAAAATATGAATGAATTGAACGAAAACTTGGGTTTATAATATCCATTTTTGTAATTTATCTTAAACAACGTAACTGATATTGTAAAATATCTTCCAGTTTCCACAGCCATGAGTGCTCAAGAAAACTAAAAGGTTTAATTATAAGATATTTAAAGTACAGTCCTGCGTATATCTGCTAAAATAAATGTATTAATTAATTAATAATGTAAAAGACACAAAGCCACTTTACTTTATGATTTTTCTCCTATAAGAATTATTGTTCTTAAAACAACTTGCTTGAGTTATCGATCTCTACGAGAAGGTTATGCAAAGTTTAACATTTTTAGTTTTATCACAAGGAGAATTTAGTAAGATTCAAGAGTCGTCTTATTTGGCAAAACAAAAAGTGCAATTAAACAGATTCCATCAGTTTATAAATTTGCGGTATGTGATGTAAATGCATCAATCACTAATGTTGGCTATGGTAAAACCCAAAAGAATTACCATAATTTTTATTATTTTTATGTAGTTTTACGTTTTCTTCTATAAATAGAGTATATAATAAGCAACTAAAGCGGGCTGTGTAGCCAAACGAAGGAAGCATTATTATTATTATTTTTTATATAAAAATAAATCAACTAGTCTTCTCTTGCCATTTCATTCAATGAGATTCATTGCTTTTCTTTGTTTTCATTACAGTTAATAACTATATATTTTAATTGATTAAACCTAGGTAACTATATAGTGTTTACCTAACAAGGTGTATATAATTATACATATTACCCAATTCACAGAATCGTGAGCAAAACATTTTTGATTTGAACAGCTGACGTTAAAGCATTACTTCGACAGGCTTAAAATAGACATGTGAAATTGTCTATAATCCATTAGATAGTTCAGGTTTATCATCCCAATATCGCAGTGTCTGCAAAGATGCGTGACTAAATAATATAAATTTAAGCGAAATATAAGGTGCTGGATATTTATGTTTTAATTAATCGAGTTATTTTCAAATAATAATAGGAAGGTATAGTGCAGACCCAATTGTTTGCAATTTTCAATCCAATCCAATTGTTTAATCAATACATATAATAAACCGGCATAGACACGCCAAAAACAAGAATTTGATTTAAAAATACTTATGTTTAAATAAACTAAAAAAAATATTATCAAAAAAAAATCAATCGTAAACGAATTCCATAGGAAATATAATGACGTGCGTATCGTCCCGCACACAATAAAAGAATGAGCGTTGATGACTAACAGTCTGGGTTATATCGGATGATGGGTCGTTTGTTTTCTAACTACCCCCTACATCCTATGAAAAGTGTGATCGTCCTACACAATAAGAGTACTACCTGTGTTTAAAATTATATCGAAGAATGAAACGTACGAAGTATAATTCATCAGGTAATCGGGCCGCATGGTGACGGGCCTGATTAAAATGAATGCTGCTCTGGCGCGCCGGCCGCTCGAGTTTTTACCTGACTACGGCTTTATACTTGTTAGTCGATTCAACGGATGCCGAGACCCCTTTAATTCCTAGAATTTATGATGACCCTTAATCTAATCCTTTGATCTTGAATATAAAAATATGGCATACGTGTGGTTTGTTCTTATTTCTGAACTTATTACGGAGTAGGTTACAACAGATTTCGATCCTCTCAGCTTTTAGAGTATATTTGCATCTAGTTCCAAAATAAAAAAAAATATTTTATTTATTGGGGTCGAGACTTGGAGCAGACAGCGTTCGAATTCGAAAATGTAAACGGCAAAGGCAAAGTTCAGTAAACATATGACTCGACAAAAATAAAACACCTCGACGGCCGACGCGGATGCAGTCGTCGCCACGGCAATTAAATTATTCCGCGTCATCTCACAACGCGGGGAGAGCTAAGCACATGGCGCAAATCGCTTACATTACAAATTTACGTCAAATTTAAAACAGAGGGCTTATAAGGATTTTATACAGTCCACATACAGTTAGTACGATATAAAGATTAGGGTTAGATACTTTGTATAGGCACAGGTGTATCATTGTTGTTCAGGTTTGAAAAATAATCCTTCCTAGTTCCTGGTTTAATGCTTTTACTTTCTTCAAACGTAATATGCGGACAATAGCCTGCACCGCAAGCCCGATATGTAATAGAAGTTCACTCATGAAATAATGACCAAGACTTTGGTAAGGGAGGAACACAACATTCGTAACTTAATCCTACTTAATCGCAGAAAAAACAACTCGACTAATTCACGACCGCCCTAATCGCGCTACCAACATACAAAACAGAACTTAACCAGACGAACTTTATAATCAGGGATCGGGCATTGTAAAAATTACGCCATAAATCCACTGGGCCGCTCCCGAGGACGGCCGACGCGGGCCGGCCCATAATTCACGGAATGGCGCGGGCGGGACTCGGCGGTCGCGACATCACAAAGGCGCGCCGGAAAAATATACCGCTGCTCTGCTACAGTCCACGACGACTTTGTTCGTTTCGTGCATGGTTTCGTGTTTCGAATTCGTGGAGAGTTCGCTCCTGTTTCCATAGTAGGGGTTTTTGAATTTTTATACTGCAGTACTATTTAGTAATTTGCATATACCTTTGAATGGATGTCCGTGTCCGGATGCGAATGGTACATGCACTTACTGATATGAATAATATAAATGCACATTTTATCGACTTAATAAATATTTAAGTAGATAGAATAACAATCTTCAGAAATTAAATTAAAAGAAACGCAAGAAATAAATTCGCCAAGCATCATCGCATTATCAACTCGGCACGGGGCCGTTCGGTTCCGTAATGGACCGCGATGTTCGTGCGACAAAAGCCGCGCCGCATTCGCATTGCGGGCGTTCGCCTGGCGGCAGAGTATCAGGGTCGCAGCGGTGCGGAGGAGATAAGTAATTCTGCGCCGCGTCAGGGGCCGCGGGGGGCGGGGAGGGGGTAAATGCCCGCGCGGCGGCAGCGGGTAATTGGTTCGCGCCGCCCGAGGCGAGCCCGTAGTATCGCGCTTTAGCGACGGCGCCCTCCGGTGTCGGGCTCGCCCACGAAAGCAGTAGAGTCGAAAATGTTTTCGATTATTTATTTTTTATTTAACTTGAGATTTTTAGTCAAAATTCAGCCGTTGCCATAGCTGCAAAGGAGTTGAATACTATGGCACTTTTATTTAAAAAGATATTTGCTTCTTATTTAACAGCTGATTTTGTTTATGGCTTCACTCAATACAGTCATATTGCTATGTTACTAACAATTTAAAACACACGTACACTATGATCAAGTTGATGCAGCCACAAAACTGATGACACATAAAAATCCTCTAGATACAAGAAGGTAATGATTGTAATAATTAAATAGTAAAACTTCGATATAAGATTACAAAATATGTATGTACTTAATGTAATATAATAAATTATAGTAAAATATCCAATTTAAAGAGATAAATATTTTCACAATTCTAATATTAAAATCCTAACTAATATTTTTAATGCAAACAAATGAACTCATCATTTGTTTGTTTGTAAATTACCTCTTCACGAAGCCGCTGGTAAAAGCTAGTTTTAGATTATTTTTTTTTAATCTAAAGTTTTAGGGGCTTTTATCTTGACAGATATTCCAGCCCCATCGTACCCTATAAAAGCCAGTCATTACTGAGACGTTAATAAAATTTCATACATTTTTTTTGCTGCAGTTGACTTTGGGTTAGCTAAAATAGTTTGAGCTAATCCTACATCGTTCGGATTTAGTTTAAGCTGTCTCAGTAATAAATCTCTTTTATACTTATATTTTGTACAATCTATAAGGATATGGTGCACATCATCAATGACTCCGCACTTGTCACAATTAGGTGAATTTGTCTTTAATAAAAAATAAATAAATAAAAACTATAAATGAAATACAGAGTCGTCTCCACAGCACTTGCGCGGCTGTTTGTCATGCTACCGTCGAGTTATAGCTATGTCGCGGCCACCGGCGCACTTTATACATCCGACGCTGCCACGGCCGCTCCATACAGCTGCTATGTGACTATAGTTAGCAGTGTATATGTATTTATGTACGACGTACACCGATGTCTGTATGTTGATGAAGTTGTAAATATACAGGTCGGGTTCATGTCCGGCTCGAAGGACCATAATCCATATGGCCTTTTGAGTCCTAATAGGCCCAGAAATTTTGTAGCTGCCTTGGCCGCATCCGGCTCTAAGGACCAAAATATACTCAAAATTTTGCAGGCATTATAAGGTCTATCTGTGCAAACATGTTTTTAGAACTTGTATTCATATTTATTGACCATTATGGTCTTCATTCTCCTATGACATTTGAATAATAATTGCCATATTTCATTGGAATATGAAACTTGCTACTTATTTTATTTTTATTGGTGGATAACTTTATTTATTTCTTGTAATAAACGCTTCTTGTCTAAATAAACGTAATAACGTTTGAACTCTTCAGGTGAAAGTTTTCAATTAATTCGATGTTTAGGATTTTTGATAAATCATCCTTGTAGGTTAAGCAATAGTACTTAGCATAAAGTTATGTTGAACATCTTGTTCATGCATGATACAGCACTTACAAGAGTTACAAGTTAAGTTATTGTTATGCCCTTAGTTACTAGTGCCAGACTTTGGAGTTACTTTATTGCATATTACAATGTTCATAACGGCTTGTGAATCATTAGTATGAGTATATGTAAACTCCATTTATTCTTACCAGTCCTATCATGTAAACAATCTTACCATGTCTTTTTATGATTTTACAACAATATAAATTAAAATAGACTTTTGAGGAAATTACTTTCGTGGTTAATAAATGTTTTACTTTAGAATGTTTAGGTTTGAACTAATATTTAATTTATTTTCAACAAAATTCAATAAAAAGTACTGTGAAGATTGTTTACATGATAGGACTGGTAAGAATAAATGGATTTTAGTTTTTACTGTTGTATATTGTAATAACGTTTTTTGATAATTTAGTATTTTAATTTTGAGTATTATGCATAGACATAAAAGAAAAAAATACTAGTTCTATTTATTTATTTATTAATTAATTTTTGTACACAACAAATACATAGATAGGAAACTTAAAACTAAGTACAAAGGTACTACTTATTACTATGGTACTATGACTTTGTTGATTTAATTGTAAATGCCAAGAGATTCATCAGAATTTTTTTTCCAATTTCGTTTTATTTGCGCTTATTCCTTTGATTATATAAGTCATTATCGTGTCTCAATGTTGTATCAGTAGTATCTTATACATCCCAGCAGTACCAAGAACAATGTAGAAAATAGTACTGCTGAATTAAACTAATTAACGTTAGCAAAATCGAAACCCAAGGATTTTATTAAATGCATTAATAAAACTTGCTAGCTGTCTGATTTTTTATAAAATGCAGACAGTGTGTTGTGTACATGATGTACACACGAGATGCTAACATTTCCATGAGCAACGGATGCACTTGAAAACTTAAGAAAAATAAAAAAGCTACGGTAAGTACCTACCGCTCTTGTTTGTTTGTTTGTAAACTCTTTATTGCACATACACACAAGAAAAATACAGAAGATAGTGAAACTAAAAGAGAGGCGTACAATGGCGGACTTATCGCTCTTCTTTTCTTACCGAGTATTTTATAATTAACACTGATGTCAGATTTTATCCAAGTCGCATAAAGGCATCTAACATGACTTTTACGACTTATACTACTACTACCTACTTATAAGTAGGTATTTATTACGCTTCTATTGTGTGACTTAAGTTATTATGCTTCGTCTTCAATTTTGACAAATCTGGTTCTTTCTTGCACACGGTTCGTGTTCTATCTGCGGTTTGCCTTGCACCTTTGTGTAGATATTTTGTTAGTACAAAATGATCTTTATGGCTTGTGTAGAGAGTTCCAGTCAGTTTGAACAAATACACACACCACGGCCAAATTAATAAAAAAAAAACTCAAATTTCAACACATTGAACTTTCCATATACCAAGGGAACATAAGCACCGTGAAGCTGACTCGTACAAACATCGGACGTGGTGAAGATACGAACAATTAACAGTCTCCTCGCCGTCGTCGCTCGTTATATTTTATTCGGGCGCCTGCTTTTTCGCTCATTACCCGCGCGGGTCGCAGCTAGGGTTGTCATCTCTTCAATTTAATATTTTTTGCATAATCTACCATTGTTTCTTCCCAAATTATTCGCCTAAAAGAGCTATTGTTCTAAAAGAGTCATGTAAAACTCCATTTTGCGCCACACTAAGACCTCGCTTTGTTCGGTCAATAAACTTTTCGGCAAGGGCTTTCTACTAAACGTCACTCGTATTTGTACAGGCACTTGGCATGGCAACCCTGTATTTCGAGTGCGGAGCGGACCAAGTGAGCGGCGCGACGGGGCGCATAAAATACGACGCGATGTCGACGCTGGGCGATGTGTCACGGATATGTGGCATAGTGGGGGACCATCCGCGCGGTGACGATACGGTTTTATCGATAAAATTGGGGATTTTTGTTAAGAGATTACATTTAAGATTTAAGATAAGGTAAGTACTTAAAACACCATATTCTAATCGCTGCTGGATGATCCTTCATGTGCATCGAGATATTATGTACATACGTAGTTGTATTTCGATGTTCATGTGATTTTTTTACACCATGTTTTGTTGAAGTCGTGTTGCGGTCTTCGACATGTATACACAAAAACAAAATAAAGATTATAGATGATTATGATTGATTAATTGTCATATTTACCGAAGATTCAATTGTTCTAGTTAATTATGTTATTTCAAACTATGTTATAACGCCGCCGTGGCTTGTATGTATTGAAATGTCCCAAGTTTGTAAAAATAGTCGACGATATTTCGCAAGCTGTAATCCATCACTATCCACGTGCTACCCTCGCATGCAATCAGTCGGGGCGAGCCGCGGCGACGCCACTCAACGCGGCTCGTAAACGTTATCGGCTACATCGTAAAAATGCGACGCAAATGGCGAACGTGCCGCTGAGCCCGGCCCTGCCAGTCCACGTTTTAAAATTCGATTTTAGAATTCCTAATTTGAATTTGTATTTTGCTGAACCGAAACCAAAATGAAGTGGCCAGTATCAATATCGGATTTTGGTATCGATTCAATTCTATTTGGAGTCTATTTTTAGCGCTTCATATCTATGACAAACATAGATTTAGAATATACTATGACAAACGAACAACTTTGTATTTTTTTCAAAACGAAAAACTCATTTTCAAATAATTCTCCATATTCAGGAAATCCTACGCACTGATCATTCTGCAATACTAAACACGGTAGTACTGCTATTTATATTATAATGTACCTATAATCTACAGAAACATTATATTCTCGCCACAACATCTAATGACCCTCATTTATCCCGTAATACCCTTCAGCATCTTTGATCAACAAAAAGGCTCCTTCAAAATGTATTTACAAATACACAATATCCAAACAAAAACATCTGTCTTCCTGAGGCTACCCACAATGGCTAATGGCTGCAACTTGTATGCAGCACCAGTCGTTGTCAACTCAATTGTGATATTATGCACCCTCCTTGTATTAGGTTAAGGGAAGGCGGGAATATTGTGAGTATTTGTTCCCGTTTTAACACATCATGACTTTCAATCGACAAATACGGATAGTATATCAAGTTACGCAAATATATTTGCATGCAATTTTAGGTCGGCAACTGCATGGGTAAATCATTTTTGTATAAGGCGGTTAGGACACCTAGTGAGCTGGCCATATAGAGGTCAGACAGAACCGATAGCCATTGGTACAATAAGATTTTGGAGCACGTGTCAGAAAACCATCCAAATACTGATATTTAGTCATAAACACAACGTGTGTTTAGGACAATCTATCTATAACAGCTTTTGTAACAATATTTATTGCTAATAAATGATTTGATTTGATAAATATCAATCTCAGGCGAAATTCTTCGATGAGCCTAAATCTTTATACAGACACACACACATGTCTAACATCAAAGTCATACAAGCATCGAGATATTGTACTATGCATACAAGTCTCCCATAGAGGCAATCGATTGGTTTGGCTCGGATAAAACAAATCCTTGATGTTTGTTTTTTAGTCTTCTTTCATTTTGGCTTTATTTGATGGATGACGCCACAGAATTAATATAAGTATGATGACGCTTAATGAAAGTGCAACTGTTACAAATCCAACAACTCGCTTAGTTAATAATTATGGTATATTTTTCGCTTTATTAAACGTAATCAACCCAGACGTCATGTCACGCCAGAATAAGGAAAAATACACTACATATCACAAGAAACTCGAATTTTGTACTACAGCAAAGTATAAACAGTGCGTTCCCACCAAGTCACGCCATCACTTCCCGCGTAATGCCCTGTCAGGCCCGTGTCGTTGCCATGGAGACGGTCGGGAGCGGCCCACAAGCAAATTCGCACCCCAATTAGTGCCTGATCGAGTGGCCGCCTTGGGGTCCAGCCCTCGGGACACGATGGGAACGCGAAGATGTTGCAGACCTAGAAAGGTTTCAAGGTGCAAATTGAATGTGACTGCTTAAAGTTGTGCATCGAAAAAAAATATTTACAACGAGATGATAACATAGCTCCATCGATATTATTATCTTATAATTAATAGGGAATAGAAGAAAAACAAGAAGGCCTAGCCACAATATTCATTCATTGTTCAAAAATCATTCATTCTGAAATAGGGCTGGACCTGGAGGCATACTTTATCTGTTATCTCAGTGTCAATACAAATTGCATAAAAAAATTAATGAAAATAAAAAAAAAAAACCATTTATTAGTTAACCATTCCGTAGTTTGGGAAAGAAATTGACAAGTTGAACATAAAAAGTCTTCCCGTGTTTTGCCCGTGGACAAGTCGGGGTCTATCGTCGCAGTCCCGTTTAATTCCATTCCCCAATTCTACCTTTTCTTTATTGGGCTGTCTCCAGACAGAATTACGATTCTTCTTGAATCTACGATTTGTTGAATTCGGACTGGATTGCCTTAATAAATGCAAGAGAAAGAGCATTTGTTATTTTGCCAAGGGCACTAGAGATACAAAACTACAGAGTAATACGTAAAAGATAAACATATATTCCTCAAATCATACATTCTATTTTGCATGTACAATTTTGAATTACTTAACAATATTTCCAAATAGATTTGTTTTAGTGTAGACTGATACAATACTCAGTGTAAGTAAAGCTATAAATATAGTCAAGTAGGTCACAATAACATATGAAAATAGAGTTCTATTATTGATTGATTCATCTTAAAATAAATAGCTCATAAGTATGAGCATCTTCATCATAAATTCTTTAAACCGAAGGTTAAGCACATAATAAATATTAGAAGTGTCTCATTTATATCCGCGTAAGAAGTTTTGATTTTATTATCCACGTTTTCTATTTTTCAATGCATAAATGTTGTCATTTCAAATAAGCATTTAGTTCAAATGTCACATTGCCTAAGCTCAGCTCTCCCTGATGATGACAAAATTACTATACTTATATAGTATTTTTTATTTATTTTATTTAAACTTTATTGTACACACATACAAAAGTACAGTACAAAAGGTGGACTTAATGCTAAAAGCATTGTCTGACAGTCAAAACTTAGTCAGTAACTTCTGTATTAAGCATATATTTCTGTAAACTCATTTGTTTTTAGTTTCTAAGTTTAATTAAAGAAAAAAAAATGTTACCGCACGAGTGTTATTAGGTGGTCTGTGGTGTTATCCTTTCATTCCGCGTAACTTCTGTATTAAGCATATATTTCTGTAAACTCATTTGTTTTTAGTTTCTAAGTTTAATTAAAGAAAAAAAAATGTTACCGCACGAGTGTTATTAGGTGGTCTGTGGTGTTATCCTTTCATTCCGCGGAAGAGTTACGTTAAACATAAAATAATAAAGCGCAACCCTAGCTTCTTTTTAGTGCAGATAATCCCTGCCGGGATTGCGGGGATGCCGGGATGTGGGATTGCCGGGGCCGTTATCAAGTTATCAATTTGACGACCCGCCATATGGCCGACCCTATTTCGTATTCGAGACGAGGAGGTAGTAGAAATGGATAAAGCATTGGGTGTTAGGTTGGTCTAGCCAGTGTGACGAATTTTTGTCGTCATCGTTCGTCATTAATTATAGCTACGACGTTGCTTCCTCTCGATATTTATATTCAATTCACTAAGCAGCTCGCTCTGCTATGTACTAGGCATGACACAATTTTAAGAGATCTAGGATAAAATAAAATAAAAGAAAATTTGTCCAGACATCCGATTTTCACCCCACCGTAGGCTAGATACGTCACTGTCCGCCGCGTCTCTTCATTTCGCTTTTTGTGTGCGGGCATGGCAACACACACACTACAACAATATTTTTATTTTCTTTATATTCCAAGTATCTGGAATATCTTAAAATTAATTTATAACTTCAGTGTCAGTGGAAAATAACGTACTTTAAGTTCATTACACTCGTAAACAACTTGAAAAATGTAAGTATTTTTTCATTACCTGAATATCTGGTTTGAATATTAACTATACTTTGAAAAAGTTATAATGCCTAACAAAATGTTAGTTAACTACATATTTATGTTGCATTGGCTACTATTACTCGTACGTAACCGTGATTTTACATCACACCTGTGTAAACCTGCGGGTACTTTGATAACATTTAATCATAAACTCAACAAACAACGGTCGTTAGACCAATTGATTTTTTTCCGCTTATAACCATGCACCTACCTTCCTTTTATCTTGGAATTGTCTGTGCATACATAATACAATATCGCGAATAGTATCTCGCGTTCCGATTGGTGATTTATGATGAATCGTAACCTAAATATGCGTCGCATGTTTATGCTTTACATTTGTAAAAACATTTTTTCGTGGTAAAATCACGAATCTACATATGTATGGAAAGTATGGATAATTTTCTTCTTATTTCTTGATTGTTCTTACCGTCGCTAAAAGTGCTAAATGCAAGCTCCAATTGGGCTATTTGTTAATGAAAGATTAATCATTATTGGAACCACGATTTTACAAGTATGTTCAGAATTTTGATTCGCAATAAGTCTGGGTCATAATTCTATACTGAAGACCCTGGAATAATTGTGTAAACAAGATTTTAGCCAAGCATAAGTTGTCATCATTGCAACATTTAAAATTAAACTTTTATCCAGCATGTCATCAGCTTAATTGTTTATTGTGATAAAAACGTACGTACCTAACCTGCAATGCATTCGACTTTTTTCGATTTTTTAACGTTACTTCGTTAGTCACTGGATGGGTCTGTCTCAGCTGTATTCACAGTCTTAAAAACCCATCAAACTCCATTGGGCCCACTTGGTGCCCTAATCCTCCCTACCCATCCATGGGAAGGACAGTGTCCCAATATTGGGGACATTAAAATAGGGCTATGATGATGGCGGTTGGTCTACGGGTAGTCAACGAGGAGTCTACAGGCGATCTACGGGTACTCTACGGGTGGACTACGGGTGATCTACGGGTGGACTACGAGTGATCTACGGGTGGATCAAGGAGTGATCTGCGTGTGGACTGTGCTATGCACATATAGAACTACAAATTGCAGATTGTAGTCGCGTGTGCACCACCCAATAGATCTACAATGCGATTGTATATAGGGATATGAGAGCGTATCTTAGAATTACAATGCGATTGTAATCAGGGTTTTACACTATAGTCAAGCACATACAGAATTACAATGCGATTGTAATCACGTGTGCTCATTACGACTCAATAGGATCTACAATGCGATTGGAGTCAGTTAGAATTACAATGCGATTGTAATCAGAGCGACCATAGTCAAGCTACATATAGTCCAATAGAAGAACAACAACAACGTGAAGACGATGCAGCTGTCAGTCCCTTTACGAAAAATGGGCCCAATCAAGAGGCCCAACTACAAAATCTTTCTGCGCTAAGTATTACCCAATATAACTACGATATAATCTTAGTTCAGTTTATATTCTACACCTATATAACTATATATACAGAACGCACAATTAATGTAGTCACGTGTGCACATTATTATGAAATTTTAATTAGTCTAATTTTTGCCATTTCGACTCGAGATGATGATGATGATTATTAACTTATGTAATCACAACGCGATTGTAGTCGCGTGTGCATCATTCATTATGATCTACAATGCGATTGTAGACAGAGATGAGTTTATCCTTAGAATTACAATGCGATTGTAATCAGGGTTTTACACTATAGTCAAGCACATACAGAATTACAATGCGATTGTAATCACGTGTGCTCATTACGACCTAATAGATCTACACATAATGTGATTGTAGATGGGGTATAATACATATTATTACCCATTAGAACTACGACGCGATCGTAGCCTGGTTTATGAAAGTATTTTTACTCACTTACTCACTTTATATACACTTATATTAGCATATACAGAACTACAATGCGATTGTGGTCCAAATCTACACATTATCAGCCAGATATATGCAACAGAACCCGGAAGCTATCGTAGACGAACTATTATCCGAAGTATAACTATGCAAAATAGTTAATATTATCAGACGATAACCATGTAACAAAAGTGTGTATCTTACTATACATTTCGAACACCCTTTAAGTACCTCATACTTATCAAAACTTTACTAGACTGATACAGTCAAGTATTATTTTTTCTGGCTGCGTAAATTCTTAGACTATAATGATGGTATAACCATGCACTGTCAGTATTAACTCAGTTCTGTTCATTTGAGAAGCTAAACACGGACTTCGAGTCTCACAACTCTTGGTAGTGACAGATCATTCATGTATGTATCAGTTGTTATAAATGTTTGAACATCGTGACTGATGAAAATCAAATAATCAATGCTAGTCATCATAACAGGTATGTACTCATACCAAATATCTGAACATTGGGGCGTACAGGAGCCCAAGAGAAAGCTGGGAAACGGAGTTTTCTGGTATATCGGAGGAAAGGAAATCCAATCATCGACCGTGAGATGATTATTCGCCAAATGTACATAATTTAGATAATTTACCTATACACGTATTTTGCATAATATACACGTCTGGTACATTTATCTAACACTTTTAATAAATCGACTGATCTAATCTGATCAATCAGTTATTTCCTTTATATTTACAGAGTAAAACAGGTACTTTATGTCACTATTGACAGTATTTTAAATAAAACTGTTCGTAAAGGATCAATTTTTCTCCCCAAAGTTTGTATCATGAAATATTTTCATTGTCAGTCCGGGTGACTCCCGGAATCACCCAATATCGGGTCAATATCCGATACCGGTCATTTTATTTTTTTATAATTAAATAACTCGCTTCACTGACAGTTGCCCATGTATCTTTATACATAAAGAACACATACATAAAGTTTTATACATAAAGATTATGATACATAAAAATTCAGCTTCTTGATTCATTCTTTGCAGATTGCATCCAATTTCAATAAGTAATGATACCTAATACAAACCGTGTACTTACTTCTATTATTACATACTATATTTCAATACTAAATATATGATCAAGTTTCATCAATCCAATCAAATCGTTGTTACGTTCACTGTAGTTGTACTAACAGCAACGCTCTAAAGCACCTGCAATGGAATGAGGTACTTGAAGCCTGCAGAGCAGTGCTTTCTTTTTTTGCAAATTAAAGTAAGATAACAAAGCACTTGTTCCTTAAGAACTAGACATTAGCCCTTAGCTCTAGCTTGATGCAAGCAAGTACTGAACAATATTAGATACTCAGTATAATGTTTTTAGCTTCTATTTATGGGGATTTATTCAAATAGCCAATATGGCAATGGGTTTTTTTCTGATCGCAAATGTGTTGAATACTCTACGTAAACTCGAATCTTCGGTATCAATTCATAATTTTATTAATAATTCAATTTCCTCCGCAAATTTAATTCAACAAATTGGATACATAATTATAGATAATTGTCTTAGATGTTAATTTTCTGATCAAAAAAAAAAAAAAAAAAAAAAAGATGTAAAGTAGTATAATATGGACCTTTATTTTTCTTACAGCTACTGTATTTATTACAAATTACTCTTAGCTGTTTAATCTGCAACGACTTGCGTGAGTAAGTCACTAGTTTGGTATATAGTAATTCATTATCGAGAATCTAATCACAGTTAAAGACTCTCTTGCCATATACATGTCCTTTTGCCTCTTATGACAAGTGTTACAGAACTTTTAGATTCTTCTTTTGGAAAACGGTTATCATAACTATTTTCTTTATAATATAGGTATTTGTTACTGGAAACATAATAAGCTTGTACACAAAGTACACTTGAATTTCGTTTGTTGAATCTGCTAATCTTTCGTCAATAGTTCTAACTAAAGGCTCGTGCATACGAGTACGTACTCATAACAAAAGTTATAGTGAAATCATCGTACCGTGGTAGGTACCCAATACTACCTATAGTTTATACTCTATGACTCAGCTGATTCACCTATATATTCGGCTAAGCTAAGTACAGTCTATAAAAACAGTGTAGTTTATATAAACAGTATATTTCAGCAGAAAATGTACCGACCTCAAATTTGCATATTCATGTTTTTTCTTCTTGCAAACTAATATATATTTGTCAGGTGAAGATATTCCTCGAGTAATTTTCATGCGGTTAATCCCAAATTAGTATAGTGTCCTTTCAACCCGACAGATGAACTATCTGGGTTGTATATGTTCATAATCAATACAATAAAGCTTTCTAACATAAGAAGTAAAAACTCTAGTCGCTATTCGCAAATTAACTTTGAGCAAGCATCTCTGCCTGCGTTGAGTTTGGTTATTGCAGACTAAAAAATGTTCATCTATCACATCTCTCTTAGTAAATATTTACGTTTTAAAGTTAACATATCTTATTCCCAAATAAGCCTGTTAAAATATCCTGTTCCACAGGAAATAACTATAGTGTACTCTGTTGTAAATTTTTTAATCTGTTTCTTGTTAACTTCTTTTTCTCCCGAAATATCAAGGCTAGCAACCAAAGTCTGTATCCTACAGAACTTAAACATTGTATTTGAGAAGCTTTAATATTTTTTCTACCCATTTTGCACATACAAAATGAAAAAACCGTAATGGCTTGGCATCACATAGCTTATCCGAAGAATTTTTTTCTCCAATTTCGTATTATTATTTTTTTGTTTATATCTAACATCTTTATGGAAGATAATCGTAGATACAACCACATTTGTATATATTCAAGGTAATTAACCACCTTTATCAAAGTATCTATAATTCACTTTCAATAGCTCACATTAAAAAATAATAATAATTAATATTATTATAATGAAATAAAAATAAAAATCTTGCAAATTTCTGCAATGGTTCTAAACATCTGCTTAGTGAATTGAAGGAGGAAGCTAACGTCGTAGTATAATTGATGGTTAAACAAACTTACCTTAATGAAGTTTGACCATAATTATACCAGACGTTGGCCAAAGATATTTATAACCCGCCCGTCCCAATCAATAATAAGTATAATACATTTTACCATATCCCAAGCGCCACATTCCGAAATTTGATTCTAAAGGGAATGAAGAGACGTGGCGGACAGTGACGTATCTAGCCTACGGTGGGGTGAAAATCGGATGTCTGGACAAATTTTCTTTTATTTTATTTTATCCTATATCTCTTAAAATTGTGTCATGCCTAGTACATAGCAGAGCGAGCTGCTTAGTGAATTTAATATAAATATCTTCGGAAGCAACGTCTTGTATAATTATATCAAACTTCATTAAGGTAAGTTTGTTTAACCATCAATTATTAATGTCTTATTTTTATTCAAAAGTTCTTCCTATCTCGCTATGAATGAAGGTATGTCTGAGAAGAGTCGAGCTAGGCCGTCTGTAATATTTGAGGCAAAAATCCTATACCTTATACTTTTGGCATGGTGCATTGTGGTAGAACCTCAATACAAACATAACATGTTTTATTATATTATTATTATGTTTTTTCTTATATTTTATTTTATTTTATTTTATTTTTGACTGTACACAATCCAGTGTATGTATAAAGTTAATGAATAGCCCCTCTGGCATGCTAGGCGACCAAGACTGTTTCATGAGTTTCTTTCGGCATTTCTTCTCAGCAGTGGTCGTCTCTAAAAATGCTAAGTAGTTTGTAGCTTTGAGACATAATATATTATGATAAAAATAATTAGTTATCGACGCGAAAAGAGCCTTCTTTGAAGGCCAAGTTTCAATAAAAAAAATGACTTTGACTTTGACTGTGAATAGTTACATCTCATATTGACGTATTCCACATTGGGCACCCCGCTTAAATGGCAATTGAAATACACCACAAGTGGCATCTATCCATATTTTTCGCTGATGTGGAATTATGTTTGTGGAATACTTCAAGTGCCAATGTGGCAAACGTCATGTTTCATTAATTTCAATAGTTTAGTATTGTTGCTGACCTATCCAACTCTATTCCGCGATGTCTGATTCCGATTCACTATTTCGAGACTTTTAACCGCTAAATCTTTTCACGTACGTACGAAAAAACATAAGTACCAACTATTATTTCAAATGTCTCTTTTACGAGAGTATTTTCGAGACCGATGGAACAAATCTCTATCAATTCAAATAAAACCTTTCTAGGCAGACTGAAAGACGGTTAGATCTAGATTGACAGCGTTAAATCCCTTTGGCTGGACTGGAGTCGGCGGTCTCATTTACCAGGAATTCAGAAGTCGGTAAGTGTCGCGGTCCCAACTTAATCCAATTTTTAATTTTGATTAATGTTACCCAACCAACGGTAAGCTATATGTGCGAAATACAAAATGTGGACTTTTGTTTTTGCTTCGGCTCCTTGGTTCTAGTGGTAAAAAAAAATATTAAGCTAATTTAGCATTTTTAATCTTAAATGGCCTATTAGAATCATTCTCCTATCATTGTTGGATGGGCAGTAATTTCAATAGGATGTTATCTGTGGGATGGTCCCACCGTCTGAAGCTCAGATGATCCGAACCAAAATTCAGCTAGTATCGATAACTGTAATGTAATGCTTAAAAATATAATCTGAGAGCACATTTCGAACTGGCAAATCAATCTTTTTATGAGCGTTTTTATTTAACTTTTTATTTAAAAACAATACTTAGATTTACTTGCATTGATTTGCAACTTTTTTGTCTTTTTCAGGTAAGATTAATTTGCACAAACAACCATTTAGTTTTTCCACGAAGCACAACCAGAATTCCCGATAACTAGGAGCAAGAAAAGCGTATCAGAACTGTCTGTAAGTACCAGGCGCTTATACATCTATAGCAGTAACTTAGCGACAGGCGGGATCGGACGAGAAGTGGCTTCCGGGCGCGCTTCCTTCCGGAAATAGGGCCCGTTCCGGGGCGCCCGGCGTCTAATGGCGCGTGCCTCTCTTAATATCATGCCACCCTGGTACCCGCGCTCGTTAGCCCCAACTTACTTCGGTGACGATTTTACTCCCTCCCCCAGGCCTTTTCGGAATTGTTTTCTTTTCCAAGAGAAAATTGTGATCATTTTATCCATACTAATATTATAAATGCGAAAGTTTGGACGTGAGTTTGTGAGTTTGTGAATTTGTGAGTTTGTGAGGATGTTTGTTACTCAATCACGCAAAATCTACTTACTGGACGGATTTCGATGAAATTTGGTACAGAGGTAGATAATGACCTGGAATAGCACATAGGCTACTTTTTATCCCGGGAAAAAGCACTGTTCCCGTGGGAAATTCACGCGGGCGTAGCTGCGGGCAAAAGCGCTAGTTGTCAATATAGGTACTGCAAATTTTAAAATGCATTTACATTGTTACGAAGCTGTTTACAAATATGTAGCACACAGCACGTTTGGCTTGAAAACATTGTCACACATTTCAATCCATAATCTAATCTCAGAGAGCCAGTAACTCAGATGTTAATTTTTTAATGTCAACAGACGCGCGATGTGCACTGAATTGCAGCTTTGTGGCTCTCTGATACTTCACGAAAACTATATCAATAGCTATAGAACCTATATTTAACTTTTTAACTCATATTTTAACACACTGCTGTAGTCTGGTATAATATCATCAATTCAGCATCAGCTAGTCTACTACCACGAAATCTTTTAATTTACTGTGTCACACTATCAATGATTCTTTCAAAAATAACCTAAATAGGCAGTTTTGTGTTAATTCTTAGCTTAGGTATGGCTGTTTAGGCTTAATTTCATAACCAGTCAACACTGTTTGTTACACTATTTCTTTCCATTACTTTATAAACGCGTGAAAAAGAAACCTAAATTTAAAAAAGCGCCACGGATGTTCATGTTCTTCTTCCTACCTTCCTATTAAGCTGAAGTACTCACCCAAGTAAATACAGACATGCTGAATAAAGTCTGAGTAATAGCAATTCGCAAATGTTTACAGCTATATGCTTCATAACGCATTATTAGTAAAGGCTATTGAAATAGCCAAATTCTGAATAATATTCTTTTTCGGCCTTTATAACTATTCTAGCTTAGTAAATAGCTATGTTAAGTTGACTATTCTTCTTAAAGCTTAATAATACCTTCTATACCGCACATTAAACAAATGTTATTAAGCCTAAAGCATTAGAGATGATGAATTAATATGTAAAAGAGTGGCTGGGACAGCAGTTATCTGTATAATAGTTCAAGTAGCTGATTAAACGTAGTTATCTGCGTACTATTGCATACAAACTTTACTCAGCTTATTGCGTATGACACCACCATATGCTGTAAAAATAGGGTCCTTCAGCTATCTTCTGAATAACATAGTTAATTTCTGTTAGAAATCTTGATTTTTAATAACCGCTTTTGTTTTGTATCTTCAAGTGAAATAAGGTTCCACATTTTATCAATAATTATTCAGCTACTGTGTATAAAAGTGTTTTTTGGTCTCTTTGAGAGCTTAATTCGGTATAAATGAAGTACAAGTCATAGTTTATAGCTAAGTAATACAAATGCTAGCTGAATGATGTATTCTTATTTCGCAACATACTTGTAAAAGTACCGTTTCTAAACAAGTTATAAAGATTTTTTCTGGGTAGTAATGGAATTAGCGGGGACTTTTGAAACATTATTGTCAAGCAGCGTAATAGTATCACGGGTTTGTTGTAAACAGATTTAAAAAATGGAAAACTAAGTCATGGAAATCTCCAGGAGGAAGAACTGGAGGAATTCGTCAAAATGTATGAAAGAGTATAATATACATAAAGAATTACAGTTTTAGAGACAAACACAAATTATCAAGTTGAATCAAACATGTATTAAGAACCAGGTTAGTCATAATTTGAATCTGTCCAAGTGATTCAGCCAGAGAGTTCCAATGCTTCAAATGGTTGATATAGACGGTTATACGGAATTCAGAAGACAATGGCTCCGCATCTAGGGAAGATGAATCCGATGTGAATATAATTGCATGGAAAAATATTATTTTTAGCTGTAAAATTAAAGAATGGGCTCTCGGTAGAAATATCCCACAAGTCGCATTGAAAGAATTGATGGCACATTGTCAACAGAGGATTCCTGGAATCTTACCGACAGATCCTAGAACCTTACTACAAACTCCCCGAAATGTCACTTTAAAAACAATTAAAGGTGGGAAGTACTGGCATAACGGTCTTAGTGCACCATTAAAAAATGTTTTTAATGCTTTGGAGGAAGTACCAAATACTGTATATTTAAATTTGAATTTTGATGGTTCACCAATATTTGAAAGTACGAAAAAAGAATTTTGGCCAATACTATGTAATTTATACGGAAAACCGGAGATAGAACCTTTTATTGTAGAAATTTATCATGGATCTGGAAAACCTAAAAACTTAAATGAATGAGTTAGAAGATTTTGTTTGTGAAATTGATTTTATTCTTAAAAATGCGATTCAAATATCCAAACAAGATGATGATGAGAATGATTATTCAGCTGAAAAAAAAGGATTCACGTATATATTTTATTTATTTATTTTTTTGTTAAAAACCGACAACCCCATGACTGGTCAGTTTACTGCAGCTAATTAAAAGTTAAATGAATAGAAGGTAGTTAATTACAAGAAATAAAACTGTATAAGATTATCTCAAATTCTTTTTATTTCTTAAATTTCAAGTACTTGACTTAACATAGTAACTAATGGCTCTCAGATTGACATATGATCTCCAAACTGTACAGAGAATTCTGAATTTTTTTTTATTATTTTTTCTTACAAGGATAGCTTTTAGTTCCACAAAAATATTTTCGGTTTGTTGTAGTAATGGGCCTCCATTGCTAGCAAGTGGCTGTGTTTGTCCATTTTCTATTATTTGACTTGATCCATTTTCACTATTTGTAACTATTTCATAAAATACACCATAAGAGTCAACAATCACAGAACTCTAATTTTGTTCTATACGTTTCATTATCCGCAGTTACAACTGAAGAATCAATCTGCAAAAAATTTAAAAGCAAATTAAAAAGGGAAAAAAATGAGTGTATGTGTACCTATGTGTGCGCATGAAAAATAAAGTAGGAATAAAAATGATTAAGTAATTCAAAGTTCAAAATACTACAATAAAAACAATTACTATTATACAGCGGATTTTTTTGGCACACGTACATACTCAAAGGACTAAACGTTGTTCCTTAATCTGTGGGTCGATCGCATATCATTTTGAACCCTAATTAGCTATATAATCGATCTCACTCAGTAACATTATTCAAGTATTATTCAAATATTTTGTGAATTGTTCAGGTCACTATTTCTCAAATAAAAGCTTAATAACTCGGAAAGGCGTGGCTTTTTATTCAAAGTTATGCGTTGTACAATAGCTGCGTGCAGAGTTTTTATCCAAGTTATAATGAATCGCCATTAAAAATTATTTTTAAGCTAAATTATTGAATTTTTATGTATACAAATGGTTTATTTTAGTAACAATTGTAGATACTACATTTTATAAATTTATTTAATGACTTTTGAATGATAAAGCATTAAATGTTTTATCTCTAAGTACTTTTGTCACTTTTATAAGTCTTTATTTATGTCTTATTTACTAATACTAAACTTGATTATTTATGAGAGGTGCGTGAAAAATATTGAGATAATTTATATGCTATTCACGATAAAACCGACTGTTACGCAGTAATATTTAACACGTATCATTGATAGTAACAACATTTACTTTACCGACTCTCAATTTCACCATGCACTTTCTTTATTATTTAGTACAACTATGAAGTGTCAGAATATAAAGCACTCATTTTAAGATTAAACAATGAATTTATATTATTGTTTGAAAAGTATTACGCAAATGAACTTAATTCTGAATATTTTCTAA
>CM031583.1:10653676-10685877 GCA_018467065.1 Ephestia elutella
TTTATTGTCAATATACTGCAAATTTTAAAATGCATTTACATTATTATGAAGCTGTTTACAAATATGTAGTAAATACAGCACGTTTGGCTTGAAAACATTGTCATATCAACTACAATCTAATCTCAGAGAGCCAGTAATTGTGATGTTAATTTTTGCATTGTCAGTCAGACGTGCAATGTGCACGAATTGCGCTTTGTGTACTCTGATACTTCACAAAACTATATCTATAGAACTTATATTTAACCTATATATTTTAAGGTACACTGGTATGTATATCAGTATGTATATCAGCAATTCAGCATCAGCTGCATAAAGTGTTTAGTCTCAACAGTCTTTCAAAAATAACCAAAATTGGCGTCTTTTGTGCTAATTTTTAACTTTTTGTTACATTATTTCTATTCATTACTTAGCGCGTGAAAAGAAACCATAATTTAAAAAGCTAAATGTTCATGTTCTACCTACCTATTTCATCATCATCATCATCATCATCATCGTCAGCTTTCTACTAGCCACTGCTGGGTATATGCCTCCCTCTGTTTACCTCGAAGTAATATAGGTATCTTATCGGTCTAGAGATACATGTTGTCCGTCGGCGGCCGACGAAGTCAAAAGGCTTGCCTGAAACTAGTCTGTCAGGTCGTCCCGATCCCGCTACCAAGCGGGCCGAGCCCGTCCGTGCCTTGTGTTGCGTTGGTTGCATGGGTTGTGTTGTATACCGCGACGAGAATATTTTGATACTCAGTATTATTTTTTTGTTTTTTTTTTTTAATAGTTGGAGAAATTGTGTTAGAAGTTATTTTATTAAAATTACATCTATTTCAAATAGAATTTTTGCAGTGCAGACATGGCTCCTAAATACTAAAATTAATAAGTTGTCATATTGGACTTTTATACTAAATTAACAATCATTTATTTGCATTATACTTATTACATCAGGACCAATAATGGAAAAGTAGAAAATATTTTGTAACTTTTATTAAAATTATCGAATAACCAAAGATTCTTTATCAGTTTCAAAATAGTCTCCTTAGGTGAACTAATAAATCGTGGGTCAATTCAAACACATTAATGGGTGAAATGGCTGTGACATTTAAAGATTCCATTGTAAATAACCACAGAAATGCACCTATGCCCCTGACGTGTCATTTACATTACATTTACACAGTTACATTACAAGCCTGTGAATTGACATATCTACGCGGCGCCATTTCGCTGAATGTTCTTTGCCCTTAGATCACATCGAAAGGAAGAGATGTAAATCCGAATACATATTTGATTTACCTTTACCGCGTGGTATTTTGTGGTGGTACAATACAATAATCACTGGACTTGCCTGTAATTAACATACAACATTTAGTACAGACAACTGTATGCGGATGATACCCAACATGGACCTCTTTGTACAGGTAATAGCGCCAATTTGAAATTTATTTAGATAAGTTGATGTGCTGTTGACATTTAAAAATACATTCAAAATTTGAATTTATTGCTACTTTGCTAATTGGTTTTTACTTAATACGCGACAAAAAAATTGCATGATCTTTTTGTAGTAACTAAAGTAATGTAAGTATTGTAATTAGTTAGAGTTAGTAATGTATATTATCTGTGGTGATAACGTGTACCATTGCCACATCTCTCCCCTCCTGTGACCTCCGCAGCACATAATGAGGGTGACAGGCGTGGGAGGCCGCCCCGGGCTCTTTGACAAGACGGGCTCGTTTGTATTGCCAGTTTTAAAGGGTGCGATATGCTTTGCCGCGCGTACTGAGGAAGTGATGGGGATGACAGTGACAGCCGAGTAGGGGTGTATATCTGAATAAACTGCTATGAGAGATTTTTGTATACTTTTATAAAGAGCTTCTTTCAAAAAAATAAGGATATATGTATGTGTCTTTTTGTTCTTCAAATGTTCATGATAAATTAACGCGGATGCTTGAAATAATGAGAGCTCTCATAGGACCGAACCGAAGAGGTAGGAACAATACGTTTTATATTTCGGAACTCCCACACAAGCACAGTCTAAAGCTACGCTAAAAATGACAAAAAATAGTTATTGGTCTCATTGAATATTATAAATGCGACATTCTGATTTTTGTACACGTAATTCTTCAAGTTAAATAGTGGACGGATTGCTGACTGAAAGTAACTACGAATTATCCTAACTTTTACTTAGATCAATCAATACATGGTTTCATTGAATCTAAAAAATTCACGGGATAGAAACCCTGTGGCATTGCTGGTACTGCATAATATTCAGTTAATATATAATGTAAAGTCAGAGAGCCACTTCAAAGTAAAATCAAACCGTAAGCGGCATAATACGAAATGCTGTCGGAATCAAGAGTATCTAATTGATTTGAATCTCCGAAATTTCGCTCTGTGAAACAGCTTGCTGTATTATTTATAAGTTGCCTTTATCATTAACTGAGCCTAGTGTTTGCATTTATATATCTCGCTGCCAGTCACTGGACCGTGGAGACTAAAGATTTAGTTTTGTTTTTTCTGTTATCGATAAATAAATTACTAATATCATTCTGCTTTCTTTGTCTATCGGCATTGGTAAACCTATTACAGCAGAAAATTTAATAGCGTTTTAAAACTTATCTCCCTAAATCTAGAGTTTTAAGAATGTCTTTTCCTATCAATATTATAATCTTGACGGTTTGTGGCTTGGTTTTGTTTGCATAGTTGTAACTTTTTCACGCGAAAACTAATGGACGGCTTCCCATGAAATTTGGTACACGAGTAGAATGAACCCGTGTAACATGGAATAATACATAGGGTACCTATAAATACAATAAACTTTATTATAGTGTCTCAAATCTCATCAAACTAACATACTAAAGATCCAGACCGTATAATTAAAGCTGGAACCACCTTCACACCCATTTCAAATGCACAGATGTCGAACCGTTGCGTCATTCACTGCACTCGAGTCCGGCTCGTCCCGTCAACGTTCATTTCCGCCAGTGAAATATAGGCCTTATTGAATCTTGATAAGGTCCACAATAGGTACAAGTTACATGCTTTGAGCACTCATCTGCTTCGAGGCCAAGAGACAGATAAATATCGCGCATTTATTCGCAGGGTTACCGTGTTCACTCATCCAGTTATTCCAGATATTGACTGTGAATCTCTGACCACTTTGTTTCTTAATTAGAGTAAAATTAAAGACATAAAGGATAAAGGTACCTATTGTAAGACGAAATATAAACTGGCTTCCCTCGATTTCATAGGAATATCGTAAACCTTAGAGACAGCTTCTTTGATTGACGCTCCTAGCTGTTCTCAACTTTTTAGTTGAAAATAAATAAACACTTCTTCTGGCTATATTCTTGGATAGCCTTTAAAATATCAGTAGACAACTTAATTGTCATAATGTACTTTACAACAACTTAACAGCCGTTATATCCGTTAAGGCAGAAAGGATCTGTAATGACGACCTCGAAATGGCAACATCTGAGTGGAACATCTAGATATCGGGTGATTGTACAACCTTGTTAAGGTCACAGGAAGATGTTGAACACGTCGCTTCATGTGAAACCTTTATGAAAGGCCAAATCTCCAGCAGATAAGACCAAAATGTCCACACAAGAACATGAAGTTGTAAGTAACAATGCTATTAACGAGCCAACTAGTTAAGTTATTATCATTGTGATGTTAATTCCCTCTGTCGTTCTAAAGTACATTCACATAGTTCAGTAAATTTACTCGTGACATTACCATCTCATCCTCAGACCTCGCCTCAACTGATCGTCTCTAAATTAGAAAGAATCATACCTGAATTAGGGTTTACAGACACGGTTTTTCTATAGGTTAAAGAAGCGATATTTTTAATCATCATGAATTATCTATAGTTTCTATAATTTGAAAACTATTATAGATTGGGTTGCACCGTCTTTATATTACATACTTTATATTACAAAGTACAATTTAGGGGAACTGTTGAATTAGCTCACTAAAAGAAGTACATTGTAAAAGTACCGTGTCGAAGACATCTTGACAATTGCTAAGCATGTTGATTGTCTCGAGCGAGCCTGAAGATGACAGCCCTACCGCACTCGAGTTATGTATTTGCCCAACCCACACATTGCGGACCACTGTCGCCACTGTTTATCACGCGGAAGGTAAAGCGAGTCAATATTACGAAAGATAGCACTTTTAGCCGCCTATGGCTGCTCTTGGCTTGGATGGCTCTATTGTCTTTCAAGCATTCTGTATAAGTACTAAAATACCATTGTCTAAGGTTGTGTTGCACCGAAATTGAAGTTATGGTAAGGATTGTTTCAAAGTTAACGTTACTGTTAACTTTGACACAAATCTTAAGTAACATTTACTTTTGTGACACTATTTGACAATTGGTCCAAGTCATATATTCCCTAACCAGTACGGTTAAAGTTACTAATGTTACTACTGTCGAAGTAAGAAGTCGAAGTAAGACGGTGCAACCCAATCTAAGTTGTTATGTATGCTGATATGATCGATTGATTGATGAATATCATAACAACGTAACTATGAAAATAAACATTAACTACTTATGAAAAATATATGGAGAGCCTTAATTAGTCCACTTTTAGTCGGTACTTCATTGCCATAGTAGTATTTTTCGAATTATTTGTTTTTCTTTGTTCCGTTGTACGATACAAGTAGTGTACAAATTCTCAACCTAGAGTCAACACAAAAATCTAAACCGGTTTTAATTCTACATCAATCTCCCGGTTAACATATAAGCCGATGCGATTTGCATCACAAATGCAACTGGGGTCAGTCAGGTTATCGTATCGCGTCGCGCGACCGCCCGCCGGCCGCGGGGCAACATGTGTGAGACGTCCATCCAACGGCACATCGACCTACCCAGTTCCATTGCAAATTCGCTGTTATTACTACCGCATAGAGATCCCGAATAACTTGATATGTTGACTGTACATGGATAAAAGGCCCGCCGCGGATCGAGGATGTTTGAGTGTGATTTGAGTAGCGGCCCACCGCGTTCCGAATTTGAATTTGGTATTTTATAATACTGCTGGCTGGTAACGTGGTGTAATCGCCCCAAACCCCAAAATTATGGAACTTAATTCTTTAGAGAAACTTATTTTTAATGAGACATTAAAACTAAGTCATGTATCAGTAACAAGAGATTGATTTATTTTAAGGGTTTATTTAAAGATAGACACCACACCACAGATGTAGTATATGTAAGATGTAAGCGTTCTACTCTGCGACTAGGAAAATAATATAGAGTTGGCGATATTCTTTAATTTTATAAATCATCTCGACTGTCTTGTCAGTTGGCTGTCACGTCAGTGAGATAGATATAATTCGTACTCGAGTGAATGTGTAGAGTGCGCAGAGCAGACGGGGAGCGGCATTGTAGCAAGCAATAGCCCGCACCTCGACAGGATCATGCACCTTTGAGCAGCGTACACACACTTTTAAATTGTATTTATTTTGTAAAATACATAATGAAAATAACTTTGAAAATAAATTCTATCAAGTTATATAACAAAATACGTTTCGCCAACTAATATGTTAATTCATGTTTAAATTGTAAACTGATGATTCCTATTAATGAAAATGAACGTATAATTTCGCTGTTGCACCAGTAAAATTACGATATCGCATTTCAGCGAAATCATTTGACATAAATAAATAAATAAATAAATAAATAAATAAATAAATATATACGGACAAATCACACAGATTGAGTTAGCCCCAAAGTAAGTTCGAGACTTGTGTTATGGGATACTAACTCAACGATACTATATTTTATAACAAATACATATATAGATAAACATCCAAGACCCGGGTCAATCTGAAAAAGATCATTTTCCATCTTGACCCGACCGGGAATCGAACCCGGGACCTCTGATGTGGCAGTCCGGCGTGATGACCGTTAGGCCACGGAGGTCGTCTTAATGGCCATATAAATTTATTCGAAATTGAGCCTTGCCTTGTTGGCCATACATAAGTAGGCAACATTGCTAAAATTCGGCAGGCCCTGTCTGTCCGGCCGGGGGCGGCGGCGGGTCGCCGCCGGCACGCACACTCGGCCGCCACAAATCTTCCGTTTCACTCGGGCCCAGCCTCCGAGCGGTGAGAAGGAAACAGCACGCTCCAAAGCACGCGACTGCGTGATGTCGGCTACTCCCGAAATAGGCTGCCCCCCGCGCGGGGAGCCGGCCCATCGACGTACGTGCTTTTAGTATGCTGCGCGCATGCGAACCGCCCGCACCCTCTGCGCTCCTAGTACTTACGGCCAAAACACGCAATTTACAAAAACAAAATTCCATGCTAAATAGCATGCTGTGAATCAAGATGGTCGCCATACTCGCCAATCCCAAATGGAGCGAGGACTTGACCATCCAAATGATCATTGAGTACGAAAAACGCGAGTACCTGTGGAACCCGGTGTCCGAACATTACAAGAACAAGAAGATTAGGGAGCAGGGCTACGTCGAAATCATTAACTCATTAAATCTAGTCGATGTCACCGTTAAGGAATTGAAAAACAAGATAAAAAATATACGGTCGTCGTACAGCGTCGAGCTGAAGAAGATTCGCGCGGCGAGGAAGGCTGGCGCGCATGCGTACAAGCCTAGCGTCACGTGGTTCGAGCACGCAGACAGGTTTCTGCGGGCGATCGTCACACCGAGCTCCGTAAGACTATTTTTTGTTTACAATTCCTCGCGTTACACATGCGCCGTGATCGGAATAAATTTTATTTTTCTTGTGTAGGTTGACACGAGTCTGTTGGAGATTCCGGCTAGCGACGACAGCGATGCGGTGCAGGATTTGAGCGAGCGGAAATCACCGGAGAAGAAAAGTCCTAGGAAACGTCGAAGTTCTACCCGCTCTTCGACTCCCTACGTGTTGAACACTCCGTCCCCTCGCCCTAGCACTCCATTCGGTCTTAATCAGTCAACGTCCCCTTTCGGAATCCTCCCAACATCTACATCAGCGCCCTTCCTAAATCCTCCAGTCGGCATTGCCACACCTCTGACTACCTCACTAGCGACAATTTATCCCATTCCAACTAAACAAAAGAAGAGCAATAGTTACGACGACCGCAACGGAGACCACAGTGATTTGCCGCAAGATCTGAGCCAGCATTCGGAATATGTGACTGAGAATGAATTTGAAATGTTCGGGAAACTGATAGCGAGTCAACTGAGGAAGTTGCCTCTGAGTTTGGCCCTGGACACTCAACTGAAGATACAGACGTTGGTGAACGCGGCAAGGATACAGGCGGTGTATCAACAGTACAGTTACGCAGGGCCATCTCAAGAGGCGTTATCTGTACAAGCTCTGTCAAACGGCATTCTAGCCAGCATGGCGTCACAGAGTAGCTACGCATCCAGAGCGGCCATGGCTTTACGCAACGACTCGCCAGACGACATGAACAGGGATATGAAAACTGAATATTCATTAGGATCTGAAGGCGAAGATTAGACTCCTTAATAAGACAAAGTACCTCAGAAAATTCGGATATTTAGATACGATTGCTCATAATGTATACCAATTACCACTTAGATAGTTGACCCTGTGTCGATATATGGTGTTTTAGATGAATATTATGTAATAGATGTTTAGGGTTACGAATTAATGTATGAATCAGTACAAATAAGTACAGGACGTGGTATCTTGCTCAGAAGAGATGTTTGATGTGATTTCAAAATTGTAACTAGTCATGTTTGGTGTTTTATTGTTGATCTCGGTGTTTTTGGCTGTGTTAGTTATTTATTTTATGAAAATACATATCTTCCTCTTCACTTTTCGCGATGAGGGACTTTGCAGTGTTGCTACTATCTTCGAAATTTTTTTTTTACATTATATGAAGATTTTTTTATTTACTTTTGTAATTTTAACAAACAAGTTATCTGTATTATGTCAAAATTTATAGTTTATGTTTTTTAACAATTCGTCTGAAAATTCTTTCTTTTTTTTAAAGTTTCATAGTATTTTGAAGATACGACACGTTTTTATATTTTTATACAACAAACAAATTAAAATTAAAGTGACTGATAGATCATTCATTTAGCGTAAAAAATTATACGATTCAATATTTTGATCTAAAGTTTGTTCGTTTACTTCGAATTTTTTATGTCTAAATTTCCTTACGCAAGCCGAGCACTATTTTGTGAAACACTGGTGTAACGCTCGACCAGGTAACGCTTGCTCGGGTAAAGTCGACGAAATGAATGAAGTTGTTACATTCTTTATTCTAAATGAATGACCAATGAACGAAAAGAGATGATACTGCTATACGTGTGATAGTGTAGTGGTTGAAATTGTGATTTTAAATAGTAATGCGTTAAATACTTGAAATACCTCAGCAGTGGTTACTACAGATAGTAAATGTTCGGAATATATTTAACTGTTGTTCGATGTGCCACAATTAGATTGTAAAGATGATGTGATTTATTGAAAATACATATTTTATAAATGTCTTGAATTAATTCTGTTTTATTCTGTCCCTATAAAGATTCTATTCAAATCCGTTTAAAACAAACAAACATTTAGCTTTGTTATAGTAAACAAAATAAATGTTGTTTACTGTTATGACATGAAATCAACATTCGTTCCCCAATTGGCACTATTGGTTGTGTCACGCGGTTTGTCCGGTAAGAAACGGATCTTTCAAGCTGAATCAATACTTCTATGATGAACTTACCATAATAATATAACGAATGCTAGAGCATCTAATAACACTCTCTACGTTGTCTGGTCTAATCATTACTTTAATACAAGGATAGATAGTGACCTAGCTACCGGAGGGTGCCGTGTACCAGGGCCCCAAAGCTCAAGAAGGCCCTCGGACCCCATGAATAACTTTTTTCCTTGCATACACCGTCATTTCAAATAATAAAACTCAAACAGCTTACTTGTCTTGGAGCATTAGATTTTTTGCATCAGAGTCTATGGTTAAAACTTAGCAGATTTATGCAACTTTTTGTCTCCCCACGGGAACTTAGCTCAGGGGAATGGTATATTCCACTCTGTTCACCTGGGTGATATCACCTGGGTGAAAAGAGTAGACTTTTTAGTATCTTCATTTCACCTTGGACTCATTTCACCTAGGTGATATCACCCAGGTGAATTGATTCGAGAAAATTAGTGTCATTTGTTCACTTTCGCCTTTATTTACCCAGGTGATAATGGGCCACTTTTTTTAGTAAATTTAGTAAGTATACTTTTATCACTTACATACAACATCTCAAAAACATCTCTCAAATCAAAGTCAAGTTAATATTTTAATTTAACTATTGTGTATAAAACCAGGAATTTTAATTCTCTCGAAAGCAGAGGATATTGATCAGCTTGCAATTACTTTGTTCAGCGTCGCAGGCACGTTCTTGTTTGCTTTATCGTCATTATCAGCTTTAATATAACATACATGGACTGTCGGTGGGCGGTGACTGACGGCGTTAATTACTGTAGTTAAACTAACTATAACTATACCTCTATCAGGCAAACATAACTCAAGTATCGTTACAAAGGTTTAACAAACGTAGTTCTCTCTCAGCCGAAAGACGTCCACTGCTGGACAAAGGCCTCCCCAAGGATTTCCATAACGACCGGTCCTGCGCTGCCCGCATCCATGCGCATCCCGCGACCTTCACCAGGTCGTCGGTCCACCGAGTGGGAGGCCTGCCAACACTACGTTTTCCGGTTCGTGGTCGCCACTCGAGAACTTTTCTGCCCCAACGGCTATCTTTTCTACGAGCTATGTGCCCCGCCCACTGCCACTTAAGTTTCGCGATTCTGCGGGCTATGTCGGTTACTTTAGTTCTCCTACGGATCTCCTCATTTCTGATTCGATCACGCAGAGAAACTCCGAGCATAGCGCGCTCCATCGCCCTTTGGGTGACCTTGAGCCTTCTTATGAGGCCCATAGTAAGCGACCACGTCTCTGTTCCGTATGTCATTACTGGCAACACACACTGGTCAAAGACCTTAGTCTTGAGACACTGCGGTATTTTGGACGAGAAGATATCGCGAAGCTTCCCGAACGCTGCCCAGCCGAGTTGGATTCGACGGTTGACCTCTTTCTCGAAGTTGGACTTACCTAACTGAACTGTTTGTCCCAAGTATAGATAATTGTCAACAACTTCGAGTGTAGAGTCTCCAACCTTCAGAGGAGTGGGTGCGACACGGATATTAAACATAATTTTCGTCTTGTCCATGTTCATTTTTAGACCCACTTGTTGAGAGGCTCTACAGAGGCCATCGAGCATTGTGCCTAGGTCTTCCAAGGTCTCAGCCATGACTACGATATCGTCAGCGAATCGAAGGTGAGTGAGGTACTCGCCGTTGATATTGATGCCGAGTCCGCTCCAGTCCAAAAGCTTGAAAACATCTTCCAGGGCGGCGGTGAACAAACGTAGTTATAACAAAAATAATAACGCAGTAACTTCGGCAATTACTTGCGTTAGTTTAACTCAAAATCCCTATAACATCACTACTTGATGGAAAAACCTTATGGGTAAAATAGAAATAAAACTTCAATTGGAAACAAGTCTTGATTTAAAAAATAACATTCTATTTGGTATCCATTTTTGGGACACAAAGATGTAAAATATAAAAAAAAATTAGTGCAATTAGTGATTTATTAGTGAATTAGTAATTAGTAATACAAGGTCTCTCCTAAGTAATAATAAGTTCATAAGGCTAATAATTCTCTCCAATTTCTCACAATATTCACCTGTCTCTGGCATGCTCTCTTCAAATGCGCCACTTTTCCAATGACGTCCTGCATCTTTTGGACTATTGTGTTATCCTAGTGCCAATTTCCTACCAAATTCTTAGGAATATGGTAGCCATTACTTTACTAGCGGATAGCGGAGATACTTTGACGTCATCTACAATTTAATTTATCAAAAAATTACAAACTACAAATTATTGTGTTTCATTTTGTGATAAATTACATTGCGGACAAAGATGATGTCTACGGTTGGTTAGCATGGAATGGCATAATGCTGAAAGCTATTCCAAATTCAAATGCGATCTTGTGACGCGAGATTTGATCGACAAAATGGCGCGATCTAGAATGCATTGCACATTTGCATGTATTATTGTCAGGTATGAGGTGTATTATTATGATAATACCTCCGCTGCCTTAGCGTTTCAATCAGAAATAAATGGCCTCTCAACTGTTTATTCAGTGTTTGTTTGACGCTTTTGAAGTTAGACTTAGAATGTACTTCAGTACTGTAGCGTGTGAGACTATGGGCTTCAACTCTGACTTGGTGCACAACAGAGACGACTGGCGCAAGAATATTAATAGAAGAAATAGCTGGGACTGATGATGATGAACGTTAGCGTGTGATCAGTCTATTAGAGAAGCTTATGCCCAACAGTTGAGGCTTCCTGCGACTTTGACGGTATCGTCAGACCACTAGTTGATGGATGTCCAACGCTGCGCTTGCCGGTATTTAGCTGCTACTCCAGAACCTTCTTCTCCCTCCAATTGTCATGTGTCTCGCCCACTCTTATTTCAGCAAGCTAATCCGTTGAGCTATGTCGATGACATTCGTTCTTCTGCGGATTTCCTCCAATGCCTACCTTATTGCGAGTATTAAGCCCATATCTAATGGATCTTTTAAATGAAATACTCGGTTTACGCAATATTTTGCTAAAATATTTACGGGTTACAAGTATAATAAATTCTTTTCTCCCCAAACTTAGGCATTCACTGCGAGAGCCTGGCATCCAATCTAACTTCAATATTGAGGTCCCGAGCACACCACACGGGACATTAGTATACCTTTATTTGACCAACACCTGCCGCTGTAATCTTGCCGGATTTCGTCTACACAAAGTAAGACGAAATGTCAACATCTAGTCCCAAACGGACTCTTTATTAAATTCTTACAACGCCTTTGGTGGAGAGATGAAAAGCGCTCGGATTTTCTTAAATAATTTTGTCTGTCGTCGTAAGTTATATCGCGAGTATCATAAAATAAATGTATAGGTGATTGTAAAACTCTAAGCTGTAAGTCCTTACACTTATAATCTTAATCACCAAACATATTAAATTTTTACATGAATGGTTGATTGCCAATTTACGGACGTCATTTACTTAAGACAGATTAGACAGATTAAGAATAGAGAGAGAAGAGAACCTGGCGACTGACCCTAAGCGCGAGTTGGCACTTTGGCACCTTGTTTACCTACTTTTCTTGTCGTCAACTCGCTTAATCACGATTATCGGTACAGTCAGTCAGCTACAAAATAGTTTGTAGTAAAATTTGATATTTTTTAAAGTTGGAAATAAAATTTAATATTTTCTGTGGTTGAGTGACAACCCTATGACCCTACCGGGCAAGTTTTGTGCGGGACGTGCAGCGACCATTGGGGCCAAGAGCCGGTAGCCATAGCTCCTGACGGTCAGCCGACCGCGGTGTCCTGTACCGCGCGCGGGTAATCTTGATACTCGCATTTTTTTTTATTACAATTTATTTTTAGTTTTGTGAGAGGTTCATACTCAGCCGGTAGACAAGTTCTGACATGATGATGATAAAATGTAGCCTAACAGTGTGAAAAGTTAGTTAGCTTAACAGTGAGAAAAACCAATCGATTGATTACATTAGGAAATAAAACTCATTAAAATCTATTCTGGAAGATAAATAACAAAATAACTGTTTCTCGTGATCCCGGGAAACTACATATATTTTTTTTATCGCATACATAATATGTTCAGCTTAATTAAATTAGTATAGATAGCATAGACTTAGACTCCATTCAACTTGTGGTGATATCAAACATACTGCAATTAAAAATAACTAGTCGTTCGCTGCGAACGTAGACCTCGCGACTATTAAAATACAATATTTATTTTCACAAAAAATTAAATATCTCAAAAACGGCTGGACCGATTTTGATGCCCAACGAACTTGAAAATTCTATTAACCATCCCTACATATATTCCAACTTTCATCAAAATCGGAACAACGGTTCGAGAGTTATCGCGGAACAAACATACATACATACATACATACATACATACATACATACATACAAACAATGTGTTTTTCGCTCCTACTTGAATTATAGCCCTCGCTCGCTTCGCTCGCTCGGTCAAAAACGATTACAAAGATCGCTGTCATCACGGGGCGTACAAAACGCGTACTTTAACTAGTTTACAGCGCGCTCTTTATTATAATTGCCGATGCGCGGTCGGCGGTCGCGATAAGGGATTACAGCCCTCCGTGGCCCCGTCCAACCCCCTGATAGGAGCACCAGGCTAGCGCTATTGACGGGACATTTTGTGGTTGGAAGGGGAAAAATAAACACTTTTAATAGTAGAACGGGAAAATATTAGTTGACTAGCTTTACTCCGCGAGCGAGAGAGCGAGTTGCGGATGTCACTCTCCAGCCCTCAAATCAAACTATGTAGGTATAGCCACACAAAAATCTCATCAATTTATTGCTCAGTTTTGACGTGGAAAATACACAGACAAACAAACACTTTTTCACATTTACATATACATATATAATATTAGTAAGTTGGTATAAGTAAGTATGGATTGAAGATTTTAACACATTACATATTAGTTCGTTGAACATCGCGAAATAAAATAAAACTCTTTGTACCCTGGGGTTATAAAAGTAGCAAATCCTTTTTCATTAATTATCCAGCCATGGTATCGGTCAAGGCGAGTCATGTATTATTCCCTCTGTCCCCCAACATTAAACATCCTGCTTAACCTACCCTCCCCGGCTTTCTGCCCCCTGCCGCGTCGGCCGGCTTTTTTCCCGCACTTGCACTTCAAGGGACGAAGTGTATATTGAATTACGAACAACTTGTTCACAGTTCACGTGTCATCGTGTTCCGAAAATAAGAAATTGCGTATTTTTCCACCGTGTTAATTGTTAATAAATGAAATGGAATTGTTTTTATCCTCAAAGTTTTTGAGGGAAGGTCAAAGTTCCAAGAGTTCGTGCTCGGGATTATATTTTTCGGCTTTTACTTGACGTATTAGATTAGTCGTTAATGTCTTTTTTTTTTGTAATGGTTCTTATATTCTCTGTTTTATCATCTTCAGCACTGTTAATACTCATTAACAGAAGCAGGCAGCCTTGTACCGTAGGTTTCCGTACTTCTACCGTACTCGTACTACTTTGTTATGGTGCTAAGAATTATAAAAGTCTTTTGTCCTATCAGTAGTAGCTTAAATTCCGGTTTATACTATAATCCCATTCAACATCACACCTCTACGACTTATATTTGTCATTTTTATATCACATATATCTGTTATTTTGACTCGTATCAGTCTCGGCTTTTTAATTATCTGCCACTTTTTAATAAACCTCATGAATACCTTATTACTATAAAAGCTCCTGACGGTCAAAGCGTGGACTAAGATAGTAAATATTGAAGACAAGAGAACCAAGCGTTCTACCAATAAAGTAGTGATTCCTCATCAACCGCACAGACGATAAAGTCATAACGAAACAAAGCGTGGCGGCGACGCCCGACAGAAACCAGTCCGGGCAAATTAAATATGTAGGAGGCGAGCTCGCACCCACGCCGGCAGGGCTGTCACATTCAATTTCCTCATTTATGCTCAAAACTTCTGAAGTATTTTTAGAAAATCATCGTCAACTGTCGTGGTCTTTTTAGATATAAGCAGCGAATTAGTGACAGTATACAAGTTGAGAACGTTTTGGCCTATAATACTTTTGAATATCGTGTATCCTGTATGATGCAACAGATAATGCTGTATCTGTGGCGTCGTGTGAAGACAAATTTGATCAGCTGAGTCGACGCGCGAAGAAGAAGAATATCGTGTAGACCGTTAAAGAATTGGATATTTTCTCGTAGCTATCGTGAAAGGCTACTTTGAAATACAAAGGTTGAGCAATTGAGCATCATAAACAAAACTAAACTTCAATTAGTTGTTGTGGCTGTCACGCAGACTATTGGTTCTGTCCCACACGGCGTTTCATCTTTTCATGAATGTTAGTAGAATTTTATTTCTATTTTCAGAATATTTTTTTTTAGATAAGTTATTTAAATTGTCGCTGTTAATACCTAATTTTAAGCAAATTGTTAGCAATGCTTTGAATGATTTTGAATGTTGTGTACATTGTATCGATGTAAACATACGATTTGAGTTTATTTTATTTTTTTTATTTGTAAATGTTACTTATTTATGTCGTTGATGTGCCTATTAAATAAAAATAAAAAATAAATAAATAATAATATCAGAAGAAGTCGATCATTTGCAGCCCTACACAGCAGTCGAGTGAAGCGCGCCGTCATTAGAGCCAGCGCCAGGCCCGCCACGCCAGCCCAGACATTTTTTATGCAATCCGCAAGCCGGGGTTTTTTTCCAACACGCTACGCCATATAGCTTCGTCCAGTATAACTTATGGTGCTATTATAAATATAATTAAGTTTCTATGAAGTTGTGGGAATTTGAATCTCTATTAGACAGAAAGTTGAACTAAAACTATTTCTACCTATATCATCTGTGTCTGTTGTTTTCTTGTAACTATTTTTTTATAACAAAGGGCGGCAAATGAACAAGCGAGTCACCTCCTGGTAAGTAATCACCGCTGTCCATGGACAACCACAACACCAGGGGTATCGCAGGAGTGTTGCCGGCCTTTTAAAAAGACGTAGGCTCGTTTTTAAAGGTTCCAATGTCGTATCGGTTCGGGAACACCGCTGCAGGAAGCTGATTCCACAGTTTGGTCGTACGTGGCACTAAGTCTCTTTTAAAACGCACGGTGGTTGATAGCCAGTCATCCAGGTGGTTTGGGTGAAATTTCAGTTTATGACGGGTGGTACGGTGGTGAAATACTGCGGCGGGTATTAGGTCAAACAATTCCTCAGAACTATCTTCCAATAGTTTCAACGAGGTTCTTATTTTATCAGGAACTTGTTTCGCTTTGAGCTTTTACGGTGTGGACAAACATGGAGATACCAAACTGCTTTTACATCTTTTTTTTTAAGTTCCAACTTGTGATAATCCACCCCTTCCCTCACTTGCTACCAATTCTTTTATCCTTTTCATTTTTAAAATTGGAATGTCAATATGAACAAAGAATGTGACTATTGAGATGGCAAGCAAAGACAAAACTTACGTTATGATATGACTTATGATGGATTATCCTTACACAGAAGTAGATTATAAAAAGGAGATTTTTTTTTTTACTTATATTTAATTCAAACACATATTGTCACAAAACTTAACTGCTAACAGTGTACAAAAACCAAGTTATTAGGTTTAAATGTTGACGTTGAATGAGATGACGAATGGGATGGGAAACTATTGTATAAATTATGTCTTTATTTGTTGGTATATGTATATGTATTGAGAAACCGACTTGAAATTTCTTATATCATTTGAATACAGTCATAATTAATATAATCGCATAGTTTATTTTCAACATTGTGGCATGCACAGGGGATGTTGGAGCCTAATTGTACGTACTTCACCTAAGTCATATATAAGACATATAAAATAGACATATAAAAGGATAAGATACTTTTACCCTTCAGTTTGGAGGAAAACACATGGTTAGAAACATGTAGGTAAGCACTGGGACACGGTTTTGACGATCCTGGAAATACAATGTTCGAGGGTGTTTAATTATAATACATATTGATGAAGAGAGAACTGGTGATGATGATGAGTGTAATCATGTGGCTGAGTCCCATAATTACGGTCTACCACTTTATTAATGGCTCCGACCATTAGTGCTTCAGTAGGCAATGATAATGCTTTTATTAACGATCTTTTTTATATAATCTTCGCCTTCGCAAAGTATTACAATACAAATAACAATACAAAAATGTCTATTTATAACTCTGATATCAGTTGGATTGTACTTTTTGACGTGAAACGTCTTTAAAATCAGCGCCATACGGGTACCATGCCAGGATTTCAGACCGTAACGAAATGGGATATATCGTTTCATCTTAATAACTACAAAACTATTATTCTTAGAAACATGAATCTAGTATCATTATTTAGCTTATATAGTCAGTTTGGTGATAAGACCTTGAGATAAGGTTGGAGCCCTACGGGAGGGGCGGGGGGTGCCGCCGCGTGAAATTACGAAAAACGCCGTTTTTAAATTTTCAATTTAGTATTACTCACGACTCGTTAGTGATAGAGCGATGATTCTTTTATGGATTTATAGTTATTATTGAGAACTATTGATTTAATTAAAAATAAAAGTAATTTTAACAATATTAGTACCTAAAAATAACCAGAAAATGTGAAAAAATAAAAAAATAATTACGTTTTTAGCCACAGCTCGAGCAAAGGCCAGGATTAAATATAAATCACACCTATCATCGGAAAGAGGGGGTTCTAGGCTACACATAGGTACACTAATATCCAATATCGGTCGAGCGAATCAGTTTTGGCAGCGTCGTTAACCGACCAAGACAAAACGGAATTTACGTCACTTTCAGGGAAAGTAACCTTAACATTAAAGATATCAAAGTTTACTTAAAAGGAACATTCTTTTAATTTTAAAAGAACCAAATCTGCATTCAGTGATTTTTGAAAACTCGCTTGCCACGCCCGGCAATCGAACTGGCTAAAATCCGAAAATATAGAATCAATCGATAGAGTAAATCAAAAGGATCATACTTTGTAATAAACATGGTAAATTTAAGTGAAATGAAAATTACGAAAACTAAACGTAACCCCTCAGACAGAGCCAATAAGCAGATTTTCGTAATGGCGCGAATAATTACCATCAATCTCGATTTTCACAAAATAGTTTATTATATTCTATAACCAAACCATATTTTATCATTCTGTAAAAGGCAATTCCCTTATGCATCAAAACAAATGTAATTTTTGAATTTCTTAAACCCCTAATAGCATTTTTGGTAGGCATTTGGTAGGCCAGGACTTATCTCCCTAATAGCATATATGATATGCTATTAGGGAGATAAGTCCTGGATGTCTTATCAGATATTGACGTGTAAAGATATTTTTAGACTAGCTGTTGCCCGCGGCTTCGCCCGCGTGACTTTGGCTTTGATGAAAAGTCTTTTTGTGTCCAAACTGTTTCCTGTGTTCCAATCTCCGTCGACGTCTACAGAAAATGCTCATCAGAATAACGAAGTTTTGCTAAGGCGCCATTTCCGTAAATGTTATAGTGTGTCTCTTGAAGTTATTTATCAGATGTTCCAGATCTTAAATTTTTATACGTCAGAAGAAAATGCTCATCAGGTCGAACGGTTTTTGCTAAGGCGCCATTTCCATATATGTTATAGTGTAGCTGGTCCCTTGGAGCTTTTCATCAGATGTTCCAGATCTTCAATTTTTATACGTCAGCAGAAAATGCTCATCAGGTTGAACGATTTTTGCTAAGGCGCCATTTCCATATATGTCATAGTGTATCTGGTCTCTTGGAGCTTTTCATCAGATGTTCCAGATCTTCAATTTTTATACGTCAGCAGAAAATGCTCATCAGGTTGAACGATTTTTGTAAAGGCACCATTTCCATATTACTTATAGTTTAGCTGTTCTGTTATGGTTCTTCATCAGGTGTTCCAGTTTTCAAAATGATTTATAGCCTATATGTTGCCCAGGCTTAATAGCTATACAACAAAAAAAGTTTCATTCAAATCCGTCCAGTAGTTTTTGCGTGAAACGCGTACATACATACAGACAGACAGACAGACAGACAGACAAGAAATTCCAAAAAATTTTTTTTGCTTTCTATTGTTCTTTTTAGGTCTCCCTCTATCCATTTCAGTCAAAAATACTAAATGTACAGACAAAATATTTTTACTGTTTTATTATATGTATAGATTCCTCGCATGATGACATAGGATGTGACAATTCTAAAATTGCGAACTCCTTGGAACTTTTTAAACAGACCCCATTTTTTTAAAATATAACATTTTCATAGATGTAAACTTCGATCAATTAAAAAGTTCATCGAAGGATGTAAAGGCTAGGAAGGCTGGAAGCTGTGGTGGTGGCAGAGTGTTAGGGTGCCAGCCAGCCTGTGGCTGCAAAGGTCCCGGATTTAAATTCTGCCCGTGCTATATGACTTTGTTTACCAATCTGACTCGTGTATGGTAATTCTCATCGACCACCACTTGCTCCCGGTAAAGGAAAACCTCGTGAGGAAATCTGCACTATGGTTGATGATTATCAGCTAGTGTGTGAAATGAAGAAGGCATGGCGAACGACTCCATTAATATTGCCAAGATAGTCGATGTGTGTATTTCATTCCATATAATGACCACAATCCTCAGTCATGTGGAATACGACTAAAGGAGGAAAGTTATAGGTACTTGTATTAATTTGAATAATAGAAATAAAATATTTACTTACTTAATAATAGAAATAACATAGTCCAGCGACTCGCTGACATAGACGTTTCACGTTAAAACCAACGGCCGTGTCCACCGACACAGCCCCACCCAATTTCTTAAAATATTAAATATTGATAGTAACAATACTAACAAAATAATTGTAGATCAATATTGTTGTGACTGTTGTGGTAAGTTTCAAGTTCATTTATTATAACACCGTTTCCATGGCATAGAGACTAAATTTACTGTAGCATTTTCTTCAAAACAAATTTAACGATGTATGATCGTTCATTGTGGCTGAACCCCTTACCATCATAGATAGACCGAAATTGAACGTCAGTGGTTTAGGAAAGGACTAAAAATTCCAGTCGGAGTTGAAGTGGCCTAAAAATAATAATAAATAATATCCCACACCTCGCGTAGAAGCCGTGTCGGTGGGCGCGGCCCGGCCCACAGGCGCTTTATTAGGGTTGTTACTCTCCGAGTATGTTTATTTAAATATTCGATATATTATACATAATACTACAAACATCCTATGATTAAAATCAGCAGATCTGTAGTTTCATAGGCAATTATTATTTCAATGTCTATTCTACTTTGTCATGCTGTCCCGATAATTTTATACTTGTTGATTACAAATCTATATATACTTGTTGATTATGGCCTGTGGTGTGGCCCTAGAATAGCACCAACCCATCTCTTCCCGTGGGTGTCGTAAGAGGCGACTAAGGGATTAAAAACACCGGAGGATGGGCAGCAGCATCTTTCCGCGTACTATGCCATCACACTGCGATCGCCAACCCGCCTGCCAAGCGTGGCGATTACGGCAAAACCCCCCACGGATAAAATCCTTGGGGGAGGCCTTTGTCCAGCAGTGGACGTCTTTAGGCTGAGAGAGAGAGAGAGAGATTACAAATCAAGTTTAAGAGCTGACTGACAGACAATACGCGTGATTGATAGGAATACAATGACGCGTATTTTAAGAGTCAGCCAAAATTATTCAGTTATTTAGTAGTTATAAAAAATACAGAAGTGATTAGTAAATGGAGTGATACTAATATAAAATATCTACGTTTGTTAAATGTGCAATCAAGGCTTTGAGTAAGCATAATGTGCATAACGAAAATTCTTTGAATTCAAATATAAAGGGCGATGAGCTGATTTACTAAATTAAATAAAAATATAAGTTTTTTACAAGCTAGCAACCCTAGTGGGTGCGACTGCCAGCCGGGCGGCCGCCGCCGTCAGCGGTGGAATACAAGCGTTGGGGCGCCTGACTGTAATGCCATAGCCTACAGCTGTATAACGGCTACCTATAGCTATAATACAGCTGTGCTACGTGCCAGTTAGACGTATATTCAGCGGTGTCAGCTAGAAGCGTTTGGTGATATTATTACACGACTTGACGCTCGTTGTTATTAATTTTGGAATAAGGTTGGAGTGCCAGCACAGATTACTTAAAGTGCCAGTGAGGTATTATTGGAACTATATTTCCTTGATACTAAAAACTGACATTTTAATTGCTTGTTTTTTGACTGTAAACGAATGGTAAATAACGAAAAATATGTATTAATACTGGTTTTATGTCTAGTCAAGTTTGTTTCAGTTTAGGAAAATTTCCGATTTAGTTTTTAATCGAATATAACCACATAATAACCAGAATGTTATTGATAACTTTATGATAACATCAGTTATTTTTTAGGATTAAACATCATTATGTTAGCAATACATACAAAGTATTAAAAATTATTATTTGTTACAAAAATAGCTACTACATTAACCCGACACGCACAAACGAACAAAATATCACTACACACTTTATACCCACCATAACTCTTACATGGAGCGTAACTAAGGGCCCATAAATCAAAGTACCAAGACGCGCCTGCCGGCGTACACGGCAGCCCATTATATAGGGTCGGTGACAAGGTGACGCGCTCGCCGCGGGGGCGCGATAACGCGGCCCGTATCCTGTCGTGTCGTGATGCTCGCTCGCCTGCCTCGTTCAATATTTGAGTATCCATACGTGTTCTGGTTGCCTGGTACTTTCGGTGGATTATCGCTCGGCTACGACATTTAAATGTTTTTTGCCACGTCAGCTTAGGTATTTGCTTTAGAGTGTCTCAACTTTCTTTATTCCTTTAATTGGGTAACATTAATTTAAAAACCAGAGGTTTAGTAATTTAATACTTACTTACGCAACGCACCTTGTTTATTCCATGATGGAATTTCAATCAAATGTATTATATTTTCCCGAAGGGAAAATAATTAGTTAATGTGTTCAAAAAGTACATCAAAGTTCGGTCCAGCGAGCCATATGAGGGTTTATAATTTTATTAATGAGGAGGAGGGACGTATATTTTCTCACATAAATAACTATCAACAGTCTCCTTGGAAATCTGAAATTATAACTCTGCTACACTATAAGGCTGCCTTGCTATACCGTACCGAATTACCATGGCAGTGGAGCCCTGAGTTACAACTAATCAATATACTGAGTGACTGACAGACAATCAACGAACAGCTGGGCACACACTGGGCTAAGAATCTGAAATATGGCATGTAGGTTCCTTAGGGAGTATAAAGGAGCACTAAGACATAATTTTCCGAAATTCCCAAGGGAACAAAGTCCCGGGCCCACGCTAGTATTCTTATAAAATATCTTATTGTATGTAAATATAAGTAAGCGCAATTAGTTGTACCTTTTGTTTAATAGGCCTAGAAAGTAATCCATCTTTATTTATGTGCCAAACAGTCGTGACAAAAATGAAGTGATCGCCATTCAAGACCACGTCCCTTCTAGGGCTGCCAGGTATCCGGCTTTGACCGGCTTTTTTACAGTTGCGCAGTCCAAGACTTCCAAGCCAATACTGCAGGTATTCCTACTTGTACCACTGGTGTTTATTCCTAGAAATTATGTAAAATAGCTTAGTTCTTGCTTATTCACCAAATAAATAATGGAACTGGATACATACATTAAAATCGTCAATTTTTTGGTCTTTAAACAATGAATTAAAATTATTAATTTCATATAAATGAAATTCGTTATCTTACCGTTCTCTCTACTCTTTGAAATTAGTGTTCTTTCATAAAAATGCATACTTTTATTTGTTACCAATAGGCATGGGTCGAGAGTCGAGAATATGTAAAAAAAAATAATAAAAGTAGTGTCAAAAAGTTCAATACCTACCTACATAATAATCTCAAAAATGTAATAAATGTTAAATTACAGAAAAATAATAAATAATTTAAAGGAGTATAAACTAATAATAAAAGGCAAGTATCAAAACAGAACGGTCCCGCTACTTTAGTCTGAAGCACGCGACGAACTACGAACGGGCCGCGCCGACAGATCCCGTGTCACGCTCACGCCCGCCCCGCCACCCGCTACTCCGCCCCTCTGGCCCGCTGACGCTGCCGGCAAACCTTTGGTCACTTCGCCAATGTTGGACCTACATTTTACTTAGAAAATTGCGGTGAGCAACAGCTAGGCTAGAAGACTGCCATATTCGATGCCATGAGTAGAGTAAGTTGTATCAAGGAGGTATTCCTTGAAGCGCATCCATTTTCAAGCGCACCAAATGAAGCGCACCAAACAAAACTATTCTTTGAAGCAGCCTTTCTCTTGTTATCGATTTCGTTAGTGCTACGAGGAATAGTTTGTATTAGTTTGCTTTATTTGATGCGCTTGAAAATTAATGCGCTTCGAGGAATACTTCGTATCAAGTCCTACACACATTATAATTCTACCTCCTATCTATTAATATTAGTCACTGTGGCTGGCGGGATCATACTATCGTCGAGCTTTCATACATTTTAATATGTTGAATTCCATAAGTCAGGAAGGTGATGTCTACATCACCTTTCTCCAACGTATGTCTGTAGACTGTAGACATATTCCACTGTTCGTTGGAGAAATTCACAGACAAGGCATTATTATGTGTACCAAATTTATAATTTTTTTTCATGTTTTTAGCGATGTTGCACTTGTAATGACACGCTGTATAAAATGAAATAAATAAATAAAAATAAATAAATTTTGGCCAAAGTGCCGGCCAAACAATTTGCCCATATTCCGCTAGAGCTTGCTTTTCTGAGCATTATTTGTGTAATTTGTATCATCAATAGAATGTCATTGATCTTCAAGCACAGTCTTATGACTAAGGTAGGCCGATCATACTGTGTTATCGGTTAACACATTACAAGTTTATCTAGAATATATTCTATCCTTTTTACTCACCTTTTTGGTTGAGTATCTGACTCTTCTAATTTAATTTGAATAAAATTGTCAAAATCTTTCTACCAACTGTTCAGGTTCGTTCCACAATACAAAATATTGTAGTATGTATTTCTCCTCGGTTGTTATGTAAACCTGGTAGTTTCAGTGGGCAATGACATGGTAAAGAGGCGTTGGAGTGTGCGTTGGAGACGCACAAGCACCATCTTCCGCCTCTCGTCGTCGCCGCTTGTCAGCCGCATAAGAAAAAATATGAAAAATTAAATCTATCCAATTTACAGCAACACTAACTTCTGTTCCGCGTGTGGACTTTGGAAGTCCTTGTTGCTCGAATCGAAGCCAATGACTGGTAAAAATCGATAATTCTTTAACAATCTCGTAGAAGATAGGTACGTAAACCTCGTAACGTACGTAACCCAGCTTGGGGCAAAGTAACCTCCATTCGTAGCGCGACTAAAATACCAGGGGCACATGAACGTACAGCAGTGGTCGGCTTGGCTGTGTCGCATTAGCGCGGCGGCGGCGGCGGCACCTACATAATTTAGTTATAATGACTGCACGCTCGTTACCTCCCAGCCTGCCTGCGCCATTAGCTACGTGTACGTGTACATGTACACCTCTGTGTTCCTAATACATATGACATAACGCTCAAAGTTGAATATATAGGAAGAGGTAGAAGTTAAGCGCACACTTACAAAATGTCATCATAAAGTTTAATATTCCTAAAACGACAACTTGAATCTTTTATGGAACGACAATGTTAAAATTTTCTGACACTTTGCAATAATTGATAACAGATAGAAAATATGCTAAGGCACAGATAATATATCTAGTAGCTAAGGCCATTGCAACTCCACAAAAATAATAGTCGTCTCAAATCCCAAACTTACCCAAGCTCGACAAAAAGGAGAATTGTCTCGAGACGTGCCTAAGTAGGCATCTGTCAGATTCGCTGCGTGCTTGCTTTTCCCGTCTATCTTGGAACCCGGTATCTGATATTTTGAACCTATCAGGCGCTTGGATTTTTTATTTAGAGTAGCATTTATTATTAGATCAAGAAAATAACAGCAAGGCAGGGAAAATCCTATCCTAATGAGCTACTAGGTACCTACTTAAGAATTTACATTGTGCCGAAGAATGTTCTATTATACCGTGATTTTGGTTAAGCTCACTCATTGACAGGGCAGAACTCAGCCCTATCTACGAGTATGTCATGTCACTTGTATGGGTTTCGAAGCAAACCTGACCTGCCTAATCCATCAGTCTCTACGAATGTCATTGGTCTTTGTTTCTACTCTACTAACTAGGTAGTAATGTTTCAAGCTGCAAGATATTGTAACAAAATGTCTTACTTTTTGTAATAAATGAATTTCTATTTATTTACAGGTAAGACATCAGTCAACTCTTCAAATGCGGTGACGAGGTAAAGGGCTTTTATTATTGTCCAAACAACAGATTTTTGACATTTAATGCCTATGAAATACACAAAAAAAAAGAATGTATGCTGAAATCTGAGGCAAAACGTATTATTTCAATCATGCATTTGAACCAAATTCAGAATTTCAAACAACGGAAATCTATGTCAAGTAAAAAAAGAAACATTATATTCCCAAATGTGGCTTGCCAAATACGAAAGGACGGGATATATCTCACTGGCAACACTTAAGACCCGTAATCGGCACAGCTCCACTTGATACTTGATCAACCCCCTTGAATTTTTCCCCGTCACTTGCCACCCTAACCTAAGACGAGGGATAAACTTTTACTGTTTCTATATAATATTCCAATATTTTCACATGATTTCTTCTGACATAGCTCTGTTGTTACCGACATAATGTTTCAGCCGTAATCTGGAATGATGTTTTGATGTCAAATTCTGATGATATTGATGCTTTTATTTTCTACTGAGGCACCAATATATTTCCATATCCTAGGGCAGGGGCGGACGGATCCAGAATTTTTTTCTGAGAAGGGCACAAGGGGCAGATGAACAAAAAAATAAATAAATAAACTTGTTGAAGCAATAGTTTTACTTGTGTTCATTCTGTTGTTTTAAAAGAACATATACTTTATCAACTCTAATATAATTTGTACTGATAGTGATGGAATCTCCATAGTAAGTAGGTACACAAAAAAACAGTCTGGGGGGGGGGGGGGGGCATGTGCCCCGTGCCCACCCCCTAAATCCGCTACTGCGGAGTTCCAGGGTATTTGCTTTACATTCGTTTGTCTGTCACACACAATGTTACATAAACTTTTTAACTGCATCCTCCTACATTATATTTTCCTTTGCTAGGTCAATCAATCAGTACACCCCAGTATTTCTAAACTTAATGCTTCATAATTTAGCTCTTTTGACGATTGTAATAAACTTAAATGACATAAAAGAAAGTTTATTTATTTATTTAAAACTTTTAAGCCTGAGAATTTTTAACAGTAATTAAAAAAAACTAAAACTAACTAGAAATAAATAAAAACTAAAAATAAATAGAAAATGTTCCTCAGGTCAATGTTTAAACATCCTGGTAGGTACTAACTAACAGCATTAGCTACCTGTTAACCTAGGATAAAAAAGAAAGTTCACATTTAACTAATGAAACTGATCCTTAACTCCACAAAACTTCCTCTCGTCCACAAGTTAAACTGATCCATCTGAACACTTATCATTACGAGTCGAGAATGAATCAATCAATCAGGGGGTAATGAGTGAGGCGGAGATGGCGGCGGCCGTAATGGCGGGGAGATGTTACCAGCTGCGGATAAGCTGGCGTTATTTTTCACTATCTATGCCCCTGGGGTTCCCTTTGATGAGAAATTCGTGATGAAAAGTAACCTTGTATTATTCTAGGTTATAATAAGAGATTTTATCAAAATGCGTAAAAATAGGGCTACCGCTAAAAGTCTTGGCGTGAAGAACTTTATATCCACTGTTAAAATTGAATAGTATTAGAAAATTTTCTGTGGGTCAAGGTCAACCCCTCCCCTTCCCTCCTTCAACTCAATAAGCAAAATGCAAAGCCAGACTACCAATCCAATAAGGGCTTCATGTATCTAACTGTATGTATAATATAAATAAACAGAACACAAGTATATATCTGTAAAGAAAGCAGTTCGGAACACGTCAAACGATTCTCCGAAGCGCCAGCAATATCATATACAAAACAGAAATTTGCCTTTTTACTGGCAATGAAACACCATTCCTATCTACGCTGTCGACCATCACGGTAGCAGTAAAGCTTCCACAATTCAGCATCGTAAAACAAGCATCAAAACCACCGCCAATAATGTGGGTACCGGTAACGATTCATACGGGAGTAGGGTTACCATTACTGGGGGACAACAGGAATAAAGTTTCATCTGTCCTCCATCATTGATACGGGGACATATGAAATCGTTGAGGAGTTCATAAAGTTCGAACCTGTCCCCTCGTCGCTAACAAGGGGACAGATCAAACTCTATGCTATTTGTTGTTTTAAACATAGTTATAGGGCTTAACATTATAAGCAATAGACGAATCTAGAAAAAAACCGAATAAAATGCACTGACTTGACGCAAAATGCCACAAAAAAATCGAGCACAGATCAAAAGTTTGCTATAAACTTTACGTTCACGATGTCACGATGACAATTAAACTTTTTCATACAAAAGTAGTCGTTATAGCATTAAAAATAAGGTTTATTTAAGTGGACTGGAGGAGCGCGGTGACCGGTCACCGCTTGGGGTCCAACAGACAGGTATTTGTCGAAGACTTCATAAATACTACTAGGAGGCCATCATTTCAAGAAGTAATAACCAGAGTGACTTGATACTCAACAAGTTGGTAGAACCACAGAATATATAATAGTTACGCTAGAACTCCCAAGCAAAACGGCTTCCCGAATTTACAGTACTATTACTATAAGTTCTGAAGTGGAAATATTGCGGGCAAAGTTTTGGGGGGAACGTAAAGTGACTCATTGCGATTCCGTTTCGTAGGTTTATCGACGAAATCGCTGGTGCAAGTGCAAGTGACAGACAATTTTTATTGAACATCACTAAGTAGCAAGTTGTTAGTGATATGAATAATTAATATGAGGTCGTCGCGTGATAAAAACTAAATAAGGTGATATACAGTTTGTATGACTTATCATCATCATCTCAAGCCTTCCTCGACCATTTTGGTGTAGGCCTCCTTCAACCTCCTCCAATTTGCTCTATCCTGGGCAGTGTGTAGCCAGTTCTTGCCCGCTATCCTCTTGATGTCGTCTATCCACCGCATCTGGGGTCTTCCGACAGGTCTTTTACGTCCCCACGGTCTCCACTCCAGCATGGCCTTGCCCCATTGTTTGTATGACTACCAGGTATAAAACGAACATTATTAATAATTATTATTACGTAAAATAAGAGAAAAAGAAAGATATATAAACACTACTACACACTTTGAATCTTTAATCGAGAGTAAATAATCAAAAACTACACACTTTAGGAGTATCAGTAGCTAACAGCACTACAATATTTAAATAGCATTTTGACTTAAAACCTATTTGTATAATCTACGAAAATAAATGATTCTATTCTTTCGTCTAACTAAAAATATAAAGGCACGTCCTACTCAAAAGATCATGCGTTAAATAATATATTGCATTAAGAAACAGGATCTTATTGCAAGATTTACCTACTGATTTTCAAGACATTATAAGCATACTTAGAAAATATCATCTGTGTAATAAGCTCTGTAATCAGCTCCATATCCATCATTACCAGAAGCCACGTGCAATAATCTTCGTCTCATTATACGTTGAGCAAGTAGGTAATATTCAGTAACATATATCAACGAACACGTAAGATCGTAATTAGGTACCACACTTAGCTTCTAACGACCTAGTATCAGAGGGCGTTTTTCTTCGAACTCCTATTCTATACTTGCGCGCCCCAGGGCTCCGCTCCAGCAGGAATTTTGGGATTAGATCTCTGTTTTTCTAACATCGAAATTGTTCAGCCTGTACTTTTTTAACGTGAAGAATCCAAACATAGGTATAAACTTTTGTGTATATTAGTACGATTTGAAAAGACTGACACTCAGTTTACACTTACGCAATTTATGCTAAATGAGCGATTTTTCTGACAGCTAATTATTATTAAGAAAAAAAAATCAGTACAAAAAAGTCTCAACAGATAGCGTTTTATGAAAGCCGAGCAGTAATAATGGCTGAACCTATATGGTGCGCTTTTACTTTTCAACCAGAGGCAGAAAAAAAAATCACATAACAGTTTGACAGTTGCACAAATCACTATATAGATACTTTTTAGTTTTTTTTTTACTAAGTTTTATTTTTTTTTAATGCCAATCCCGTGGATTTTTTGCTTTTTGTATGGAATTTTTTCTCTCGGCTTTTACTAAGCGCCATCTATGAAGTCATTTGGAACTATTTCTTTTTTTAATTTGTGTCACGGAAAATCCCTCACAGTTGTAGTAGTAGTAACTACTACAACTACTGAACTGACACATATAGCATAGTTAAGTAGTTTAATGTGATCCCAAAATAGTACGAGGTACCACTCAAGATTGTAATAGTTCCAAATACATAAACGCAAATACATACGGAGACAGAAACCAAGTGCAACTATTTTTTTTAAATTAAAATACATTCTAAATAATCTGCGATAATAATGATCCAAAGTATCAAACGTCTTGCTTGCTTGTTTGCGTTTCGTTCGTGATAATATGATCTCTCTAAAATATATTTCTTTGTGTAATCTCTGTCGAATGGCTAGCCGGTGACCGGTGGCCTCGTCGTGACGTGAACCGTGATTACAGGCTAGACGTCCGCCAACTCTTCGAAATTTATGACAGCCTGGTACCGCCGCGGTCCGGTAAATGTCGTCACATTTTTTGTCTTTTTGCTTTTTTTTCCAAATCCGTACAAATGACGTCATGTGATGTGACGTCGAGTTGAGATTTCGAGAAATCTTCGCTTCTTTTGTGTTTTGTGCGCTTTGATGTCAGTTTTTCATTCAATGAGCAAAATCGTCTTTTGGCTGTACGATGGACCTGAAGTGACTTATGCCATAATCATCATTCGATTATATTCATTCGAATCTAGAATTTAGTAAAGGTACTTTTAACTTAGTTACTGGGATATGGGTTCGGCTGGACTTCACGTTAATTCATCTAAAGAATCATCTAATAAAAAGGCCACACTAGCAATTCATTCATCACGAATTCACCTATTTTACCAAGTCGGCAGCAAATCCAAGGAGGTCTTGTATTGTTTCACCAAGAGTAAAATACGGGTGCCACGACGGGTGGGAATTAATACGGCGGCGTGGAATAAATAAAAAGTGATGTTCGGAGGCTCCGCGGTGAACTGCTGCTACAGCACAGACAGACGCATTGTTCGGGTGGTTGACGAGGAATATGTTGCACTAGACGTGGCTGGAAATTCGCAAGTGCACGGTGTTCAAGCAAAAATACTTACTTCGATGGCCAAAGAGGATCTTGGCCTACGATACAAGAAGTTTCCACTGAAACTTTTAAGAGCTGGGATTTTGTAATAATAAATATAGTTTTTCCAAATTTTAGTTTAAGTTTTTTCTTTCGCGGGTCTACTGGAAGAAATTTCTATAGAAATAATAAGTAGTACCTTTGTACTTAGTTTTCCTATGTTTTATGTTTCCTTTGTATGTATTTGTTGTGTACAAAAATTAATAAATAAATTAATTAAATCATAAAACCTAACTTTATCTATTGCCCGACGAGAGGACACGCGCCGCAGTTATCCTTGAATCCTTGATACATAAATAAATTTTTACTCCCTATTTCGGAACGTGGAATAATAGGTACTCGTAGTTTGGTCATAGTACCTACACCTATGTCAGAGAAAAAAATATCTTGATTTTTTTAATTTGGAGCTCCGTTCCATTATTACTATGCCAGTGGCGGGATGGGTGTTGCGGGTGGCGTCAAACGGGCGGAACGGTGGCACTCGCTCAGAGCAGCCGGCGGCGGCGGGCAGGCGCGATGTACACTATGGCTTCTGTTCAAGGCTTTGCGCGAGGATCTGCTATAGAGACGACTTTGACCCCCGATAACGATAAGTTAAACTTACTTACCAGTTAGTTTAAAAGATTATTTCTAAAAATAATATTTTCTTCAGACCGTACACACAAATCTCACCCTTTTTTAGGTGGTTTGACAATGATTAGGATGAATAACGAATTAAAAATGAAATATTTATTGTAGGTTGAGTAAGGCACATGGAAGGCATGGAAGGCACAAAGAAAAATAATGCGTAGGATCATAGGATGAATACGGCACAACCCAATTTATTACTAAAATCCGTTTCTTGGATTGACTAGTAGTTTTTCCCGATCAATGTGTATATCACTGCACTGGTAATGAACAAGCAGAATTCATTACTGTTATAAATAAATACAATATTATATAAACTATTTTTCGTGCTAAACCATAACCTGTTATAAATAAATATAATAATAGTTAACCGTGAATTATGTCTGAAAGTACGCATTATTATAATTTTTCACAAGAAAAGTTACGTGGGAGAGAAAATTACGTCGAGTGGAAATTTGTGATGAAAAACGCGCTTATCCATGATAATTTGTGGAGCAGCATATGTGGATATACCGAGAAGGACACCACGTCAGCTGAGATTAGAAATAGAAATGATTATGTACGAAGGTTTGAGATCATATTAAACCTCCAACAATTACACATGTATGTATATATATAGTTACACCATCACACTAGAGAGAACATGTGCTAGGAGTCTTCTAAAGAATTAAAGATCGAGGTGCTCTAAAATGGAAGAGGAGAGGACGGCCGACTACCCGCAACGCAACCAGTCGCCCACAATCAGCATATGAAACTTTTTAGCAATTAATCAAATAGTATCACTTTAGAAAAAGACGGGAATCACCAGGAATAACCGTATCATTACCGGGCCCACTTGCGCCAGTGCCACTTGTGACGCACGTCTCAATTTATACCGTCTCGGATACTATTTTATTGAAAAGTGTCTGAGATTGTTATGCGTTGTCTTGTATTGTACAACCCTAGCCCTAAGTACAGAGCACTTCGTCGTAACGTAAGTATAGATGTGTTGTGCAGCGGCGCGCCGACAGAATCACCTGGGTCTCGCAATTTTACGAGCCGCGCCGCGCGGCGCGGTGCTAGAAGCGGGCGACCGGCGCGCGGCCTTTGGTGAAGGGAAACCAAAATGTCGATATCGATACATCATCCATATCTTTGTATTTTTTTTACTGAATTATAAAGTCCCCCTCCCATGTGGGTGTTAACGATAAACTCAAAATCCACTCGAATGACTTTTCATGCGGATATCACCGATGGACGGGGTGGGTCAGGAAGGTTTTGGTGTGTAATTAACGCGGGTGAAGCCGCGGTCAAAAGCTAATTGAAAAATATTTTTCTTTTCGGTGGAGTACTTTGTATGGCATTCTGTTTCTCATCTGTTTGGCCAACTTCTACGACACAATTTGCCTTCTTTATTATTTTTTCAACAATGTTTCTATCTTACTCGATTTTCAAACTATATCGATATCGAGAGTTACCAAAACATCATAAACACAGCAGAACATCACTTCCCGCTCGAGCACACTCAAGCCCGGGCCCGGGCGAGGCGATGGAATTAAATCGCACGCACGACA